>JAODGC010045055.1:16205-48212 GCA_027574925.1 Ecitoglossa quadriceps | reverse complement strand
AGATGGAGAGTCTTGATCGAAGCTCTATGCTCCACATAGGAGTCAAAGAACCATATATATATATATATATATATATATATATAATATAGCAGCGTGCGCAAATATGTGGAGAAGATGGGTTTGTATCCTGCTGGGATAATATATAATATATATGCCCACAGAATCCAGTCCCGGGTCAAATTAAAAAAAAAAACACTGCTTTCAGGAAGTGCTATAATTAATTTATTCAAATAACAAGTATTTGTTACTTAAATTTAAAAATCAAGTCATAAATTTAATTGATTTTCTTTTAGTACTGATCATGTTTTAAAGATATTAATGAATATTATTCTACAATGGAATGTGACATAAGAAAAAATATTATTCCACGTATGCTATTAATGCTTTTGCTTCATATATAGTGATTTCTATTAAATATTATGCATTACTATATGGAAAGTAACAAGATTGCTCATAGAGTTCAAACACGGTTTCTTTAGTCATGCATCATATATTCATGTTTAATGTACATTTATGTGTTCCAATAAATTATATTCTTATTACGCTCAGGTAGTACTGGTGGAAACAATGAGCACCTGCACTTTCGTGTAGTTTTTTGCATTCTAAACGACACAATTTTAAACTCCTTGAGTTTCTCATATTGCAATTGCACTTTTGCTTCGTTGAGGATGAATGTAATTAACACATAAAATGAGCGTTACAAGTGGGTGCCGATTACAAAATTATTGTAACAATAAATCGACACGTTCACCTGCATGTATATAAAAAGAAAACAAAAAATGTTCTTTCCATCAGTATTATCAATTCTTCAAACAAGCAAACATGTGGCTTAAAGTAAGTATAACAACCACAGTGTAATCTTCAAATAACACGTTTTTAATATTTTGTAGATTTTTCTTTTTTCGACTTTGATATCGTGCTCATTAGCAATCCTAATCAAAGATGGAATTAAAGAAAAACGTGGTCTTGACTACAATTTACATGGATTTGATAACTTCCAGCACAAAGACAGTGGTCACATTTTAGGTCTAACTAACCATGGTTTATCTGGTCAACAAGATAGCAAAATTATCACCATTACAAAGGAAGTACCATATCCAGTTCCGCAACATGTACCATATCCAGTTTACACCAAAGTACCATATACTGTAAAGGTACCCTTACATTATGAAGTGCCCAAGCCTTACACCGTTTATGTGCCCAAGCCTTATACAGTAACTGTGGAGAAACCATATACAGTGACAGTGCCTAAACCGATCCCATATACTGTAAAAGTTCCAGTAAAAGTACCAGTGCCAGTACCCCAACCTTATCCCGTCGAAAAACCCTACCCAGTGACTATTAGCAAACCTTATCCAGTGAAGATTCCTTATCCGATATATGTGGAGAAACCAATTCAAATTGAACATCAACATATTCCAGACGTTCACATTGACGATCATAGTGAACATAAATTTGAACACTATTAATGGATGACTCTAGAATTGTACATTTTTCTTTAAATAATTCATATCACGGTGTTTTGTTTTTATATTTGTGAATTATGTTTTTTTTTATTATTTTATATCAATATATAATGGATAAACATTTATTATTTATTGTTGAAATAAACAAAATCTAAAAAGCATATGTTATAATTTATAAAATTATATAAATGAAATATTTTATTGCGTGTTTTACAATGTGAAGACACTAATCTTAATATTCTGTTGATGATTCTAAACACAATCTCAAATTGCAATAATGTAATTAAAAGTTGTTTATTCAGTTAATCTTTAAACCAAATGCCAATTTTAACTATAAATTAAAAATTTAACTAACAGTAAATCAATTTAATTTATCATCCCTTTAATCACACCATCCATCAACATTCAATCGAAAATATTTTGGTTGTTTACCCAAAATTCAAAAGTGAACTTTTTTAAAAATCTAACTTAAGCCATTGAATACAATATAGAGTTTTCTGTTTGATGTTCATTATGATTTGTTAATTTTGACACAAAACAATAAATATTTTTCCTTTTGGTGTGTTGCGTTCCTGATTTTTTTAATGGCAAAGTAAATAGATTATTATTTCAAACGTTCATCAAGCTAATCTTACAACGAAGCAGATATTCGAGAATATAAATCCTCACAGAGTAGAGGGTAGTGTAGTATAACGAAAAGGAGGAGACAATGGCGCAAAAGTAATAATCATAATAAATGTTTATATATTAGATAAAAGAAGGTGTCTACGGCATACAAAATTATTCACCACAAGTTTTTCAAAATTAACTTGAATTTAATGTATGAAGCAACAAGCAAACGTATTATCTTTGTTTATGTTTTAATATTCTTATTAAATAAAGTTACATTTTTCTTTACAATACTTGACTGTTTTGTGATATGAGTATGAAATACCTGCTTTCTGAGTCGACGAAATAAATTTTGAAATTAGCGTAATTGCTGCTTTAAGACGACAGGTTGATAGAGCAATAGCATCGTAATTCGCAACACTATAATTGGAGCGTTATTTGTCGTTTGGAATTTGTAACAAATTATGTCGAAAGCCACTAGCTTAAGATTGCTTATTCCATTAAACGTCAATTGCAGATTTAATGTGTCAACTTCAAACCAGCAGTAGTTAACTGTCCATGTATTCTACATTGCTAAATGAACTTAAAATCTAATATAATATTATTAAATAAATATTTGAGATTAATTTTACTACTATGGTTATGGTAAGGTATAATTAAAGTTAATCAATGCAAGCTACCAATTGGAGCGCATAGTTAATCAGTGATGTAACTGTAATAGCTGGAGATGCGTTTAGTGCATTCTGCAACGATTTGAAAGTGTATCTTTGCAATAATATACTCTTTCTGGGGTAAACATTGTTTTAAAATTAGAACATTAGCTGAGAGTACAATAACTTTTCTTAGTTAGGTACTTAATTATTATCTCGCAATATGCTTTGTGTGAAAATGTCATAATCCGATTCTTTAGTCTCCTGCAGAAATATATTTAAGTTTAATGAAGAAAATTTCTATTGATTAATCGTAGTCATGTCGTCATGTCTGTATATTGTCATCGTATCACATTTCTACAATATTATATACAGTGTATTACCACTTGAAATATCACAAATCAGTAAAGAATTTGTAAAATATATTTAGACATCTTAGGACATTTGGTATTTTTCTTTTAACTTAGTTAATCTAAGAATATGCATGCAAAGTTGCTGCTTATTGTTTTAATTTGAACTGTGTAATTCTCATGCATTATTATAGTGGGGCATACAATTTCACATAGAAAACTATCAATTTCGGCTTTACTGGAGCATTCTATGAAATCCACCTCTACAATTATAATGAAAAAATGAGTATAAATGAAGAAGTCTCCTACCTGAATAGCAACAATCCTTGTTTAGGAACAGAAGAAGAAGTTACAATGCAATTTCAGGTAAGTAAAACAATATAGTAATTTATTAAAAAACAATTTATGTTAACAATGGTAATGCTAATGTATGTTCTTATGCTTTCACACCCATTGCAGATTTGTGTAATTGGGCTCTTCATAGGCCTTACTCTCGGTAAAATTGAGAAAACGGCAGTGGATGATGCTAAACTTACTCAGACTGATTCAACTAAAAAGGACAAGCGAGGATTGTTTGGTTTGGGTTATGGTGGACATATGGAAGGACACAGTTTAGAATCATTTGGTCATGGCCACTCATTAGATTTGGACCTTCATGGTCATGGAGACTTTGGCCATGGAGATATTGGCCATGAAAATTTTGGCCATGGAGATTTTGGCCATAGTTTAAACCAGGGACAGCACGTTACTCTTACCAAAGAAGTGCCAGTGCCAGTACCACATCCTGTCCCTTACCCAGTAGTAAAAAAAGTGCCGTATCCGGTAAAAGTACATGTACCAGTTCCAATTGATCGTCCTTACCCAGTTCATGTACCAAAACCATACCCAGTACATGTTGAAAAACCAGTACCTGTTGTTGTGGAGAAGCCAATACCATATCCAGTGAGGGTTCCAGTGAAAGTACCTGTGCCTCATCCAGTGCCTGTTCCATACCCCAAACCAGTGCCTTATCCTGTGCATAAACCTGTTCCGTACCCAGTTAAAGTACCATACATCGTCCATAAGCAAGTGCCTATTCAGGTATCTAGTCATGATGAGCATGGCAGTGGATTTGGGCACAGTCTAGGACATTTTGAACATCTATCTCATGAGTTTGGACACCATCATTAAGCAACGATAATAGACTATTCCATAACACTATACTGCACTTTTTATTAGACTTTGCAATATTGTTATTTGTTTCTACGATGCGATGCCGAAACAATATATTTTTGTAACAATTTATTAAAATAAACATCAACAATTAAAAATTATACAACATTACAAAGTTTTGATTGTCTAATTATTACTTATTGATTACTTTTGTTGAGCTCATAATTTTCTTGAGATGGATAAATATTCGGTTGGTATTCTTCATTACTTCCTTGTGATTGTGAATCCAAATGTGGTGAATTAGCAAATGCAGAAGGCTGCCAGTGTTCCTGTACCAAGTTACCAGGCACGCTTCGATGAACATGATCGGCTGTCGCACTTGAATGGACTTGGACTGACTTGACGACATCTACATGAACTGGTGGTTCTGGTACCTTTACAACCTTAGTAACTTCAATTGGAACTTCTTTTATCACCGGGACTGGATACGGTACCTTTACCGGTACCTTCACCGGATACGGTTCCGTGATTTTAATTGTGCGCACTACTTTAATTTCCTTTTCTGGGACATACTTCTGAGTATCTCCGAGATCAATTACATCCAAATGTGGATAAGAAATATGTGAAAAATCCGAGAGATCAGGGAACGCAACTAGTTTGTGGCCTGAGCCGGATGGGTATGCCTGTGTTATTGTCAGAAGGTAACAACACACTGCACTGTAAGCCTAAAATCGAAAAGTATGTCTTTAAATAGGTATTATAAGATTATATTTCGCTTTTGATAAAACTTACCTTGACTCTTTTGGACCTGCTAAACATCTTGCAGCAACTTGATATACTAGACATCTGCAACCTTGCATCTCCTATTTATATCAAAATTGGCAGAGAGAGAAACAATGTAGTTTAGCTCATTTTCACTTTCTTTCAGACCCTGACCATGTATAGCCATCCAATGTCAATAACCGATCCGAAGAACTCTCGTGCTGTATTTAGATTTGCTTGCTTCGTTCCACTCGAATTTGCGTGCAAATTAAACATTCTCTTCAACCGTTCACTTAATTCTGTTACTTCTACTTTTCCTATAAGTAACACAAAATAAATAATTAATGTTATGGATCACTTTTCAATTAAAAATTAAATACATTTCTTATTTTTAGATTTTAGAAGTTTTTATAAGTTATTATAAGAATATACCTTTTCTTAGAAATTCCAACGTAAATGACTTTTTTGCAAGTAGTTATTTAATCTTATCTGTAATAATTTATACTTTCAGCTAAGTGATATTAATAATAGTCATCATTATTCTTAACCTATTTTGTGTCCATATGCCAGGTGTTGGATTTCGTGGTGTGTACTTGGGAGTAGACCAATATTGTATTCGACCTCCTACTACTTTCTGCTTAGAAACTGCTCCGTTTGCACGGGACGGATCCTCTGTTTGGTTTTAACTAGAAGATATATTAATACAGAATCTCAAAAAATGTTTAGCAGTACAACGGGCCCTGGACATAAATTGCCCATAATAATTTCGAGAGTAACATTGCATCTAGCACAATGCGCATTCAATTGCATCTTGAACATGAAGTCTATCACTGCATTTGGTGTAAATTCCACTTTCACAGAGTGTATCTACTGTTTCACTAAAAATTATGAAGTGGCATATTAATTTCTTCCTCCACGATCCAATTTGTCATTCTCGACATACTAGAATTTAGCTGCTAGATTTCTCTTGAGGATATAATGATGTTGTGTATTTTATTACAGTGACAAGTAATAAATCCTCGCGTTGTACGAGTATGAAAACATTTTAATTTACAGCCGAATGTCTGCTGACGCAAGCAGCATGCAATGTGTTGCATGAAATTCTATATTTCCTTAGACTTAGTTTTGAGGTATCAGCCAATTTAAAGTAGGTGCAAGCTGAAACAACTGACATGCATTTTACTTCCGCATTAAGACGAAATTTGTTGGCATAACTGGTAGGTAATGAAATGAAATAAAAGTGGTGGTAATTAAATCTGCGAGAGTTTACCTCTGCACGACGAAAACTAATTGAAAAGTACCTATGCAGATCGAAATAGTTTACGGCGTATTTTAAAATTGCAATGACAACACTATTCATTAGATAGTAATTTGCATAATTATTGCTTTATAGTTTCTACAACGAATTAACCCAAATACCTGAACATATCGCAAAAGAATCAAACATGGGAAACTTCAAATCTGTATGAATCAAAATTGCAGGTTACTGCTTATGTTGCGCAGCAGTAGGTATTACATCAATTGAAAACGTTAGGAAAAACGGTTTTCACTTTTCATCGTGTTTCTAGTGAAATGTATTGACCACCTCATGGCCTCTAGTGAGCGGTTGGCATCTTAAATTTTGTGAGTAACTAGCAACCATAAATAAACGTACTTATTACAGAAAAGCAATTAAGTCGTGTACGTTTACAAATGTTACCTACCATTAAATTGTTTTCATATGGTATGAGTTTCAAAAAGGAACTATTTGGATTTTCTGTGTCTTTTTGTAGTGTAGGAAGTGAAGTAGATTACAGTTTCCCACGACATATCTTATTACACACAGCGAGTAAAAACGTTATGATAATTACGAACACTCCTAAACAACTTTAATCGCTTATGAAATCCTGTGGAATTTGTAAAACATGAATGCCGTTTACACAAAAAATTCTTTTCTGATATTGATGATTCGTTGCTCATCGTTGGATCTTATTCTTGTTTGGTAACCTATTGTAAGCTTTGCCAATTTCAATGAAAAACAATGTGATGCAAACAAATGAAACTTATGTAATTATTTATAAGGCCATAAGATCTTCGGTAGAATACTAATATCATATATTTTAGGATGGTGTTGTTAATTTGATTGTTTTTGCCTGCACCTTTGATTTACGTGAAATTAAGTTCTGTTGTAACGTTTGTTTGAATCACTGAAGCAAAGATGGTATTTACGGAAACGTGAAAACGCTTTTTTTGCTCTCTATGTGCTGCGAACCATGGTAAATGCAGTTGTAGGACGTTGCAATGCGTGCATGATTAACAAATGTCAACATAATTAAAAATGTCAAATGAAAAAAAATTGACACAGTCAACGTTATTGTTTGATATTCTCATATATAGAAATATATCACAATTTAAACAATTAGTTGCACACTGTAATGAAAATAAATATTTTGCTCAATTGGTCATTTAGTAAGGACAGCGATCCATATATTCCAGTTCCAATACTTGTTAGTAACCAAAGAGCTGATGCAGTATAATGATGTGGAGGAAGAGTACGGTGTCGGTATCCAATGTGGGTACGCTCTATAATAATAATAAAATATTAAAAAAAAAAATATTGGAACTTAATGAAAGTTTCAGACAAAATTGATGTTTGCATAATACAGAAAATTAATAGAAAGTATTTGAGTCATTCTATCTTTTTTTTTAAATTGCAATTACAGCAAAAAAACACTTGATTATAATTAAATCTGGTAATAGTGAAACTACATAGTTGACACTCGAAAAGATACAGATACCTAATAAATTATTTAACATTATGTATTACTTGCTTACCACGTGGTTATGAAAGAAAATTATTATTCTGCCCATGTCAGATTGCAAATCACCATTTCCAATTTTTATAATTACAATAAACAGGATTTTATCATTGAATGTACCTTCAAGCGACAAGCACTATCATTACTTTGCATAACCAGACGGTTGTTACAATTTGAAAATAATAGATAAATCACTAGAAGTGATATCTATAAATCATGAGAAAATTTTCCTACGCTTATTAAATATTTGGCTAATAAAAGTCAAATAATATTCGGCATGTATCTGTATCTGTTCGATAGCAATTCGTTAATTTAGAACTTAATCATTCGAAACGTGTATAAGTTTCCCATACTCGCATTACGCAATTTATTACTGCGAATGTATTCCACTTGAGTGGTTAGGAAAAGATGCTAGAATCTCACGGCTGAAGCACTTGCTCTGGGTATCAGAGCATTAGTGGATGCCCGCAGTGATCGACTGAGACTTCCGGATCATGCGATCAAGCGTTAACACATATATTACACCAGCTTTCCCTTGGCTGGCTCTAATTCGCAATAATAATTGCATTCAGATGACAATCGGACGGCGCAATTTCCGGCTTATGTCGAGACCATGCACCAATAAGAAAAGAATACGTTCACTGCAATTTCGCGTCGTGCGCTTGGCGGAAACTGTAAATTGATCGCCCAAACCAATGTGATGAAGTTGAATGCAATCGGTTAACGATTACGTCACTTCTGCTGCATTGATTTCTTTGTCTGTGCATAAACCTTATTTCAAGGCACGCCCACAGACAATTAATTTATTTATATAGCCGATTTGCAGTGTTTACAATAATTATACGACTGAAATGGCTATTGATCATTTGCTTCATACACGGTTACCAATCTTCTGGTAATGTCACATAATAATTATCCGAATACTTATCGCCTATTACAGTAAATTGAAGTGCGCTAATTGCTGTAATTGTAAGAGGAAAATTGCAAACCAATGATAAACTGTACGCAGTGCGGATGTATTTGATTATACAATTTGGATGATTCAAATCTCTTTACGCTGTTAATTTATTATCCTAGTATTTGCAAACGACTGTCGAGCGTATTAACAAATAACAATTTTATTTTATTCAAAAGAACTTTTATATAAAAGTCAATTAGTTTTGGTGAAAATCCTACGTAAATTTATTTTCTAGTTCTGCCCATTGGATTTTAGTCTCAAATGGAAAAGTAAAGGTTAAAACGTTTGAATGTGATGATATAAAATAAGTTGATAAATTTCGCAAAATGTTATATATTGCTGTAATCATAGTATATGTTGTTAAATATAATTTTAAATTTTTGGTAGCTCTAGATTTCACGATGCTCTAAGAGACACATGTGCTATGTGGGAATGTTACGCAAACGTTCTTACATTTTTGTACTTGATATTTAATTGATTTTATTTGGTTCGGCGCAGCCCCCTTCCTATGTGCGGATGCATGTACCACATTGGAAAATTAAAATGAAAAAGCCACGTTTACTTCTCGGTTCACTGATTCCTGCGAATAGTCGCTGCCACCTATTCCGTCTATATGTGCGTCACCGCGCAACCGTGTTGAATATGGGAAGAGATGGGAGATGCCGGCTATGATCCGCATATTTTGTCCACGACGCTGCTAATCTTCCCACCCAGTGAAAGTCTTCGCCAGAGCGCGTATATATTACTGGACGCATCGATGGTATGGCACTACTTGAGTCACATTCATTGCAAAGATGAGATCGTTTGTGGTAAACATACTCTTGCAATTCAATAAGAATATTAAAAAATAAACAAGTATTTATGTTTTAGTTGGCGGCAGTGATCTTTGCCGTGTCATCATCGGCATTTGCCGAAGATAAGAAACCTGAGAAGCGAGGCATTTTTAGCACTGGTTATGGACACGGCGGTGGCGGATATGGTGGAGGCGGCAGTGGTTATAGCGTTGGGATTGGAGGAGGTGGCGTAGGTTTAGGTGGTGGCGGCGGCGGCGGCGGCATAGGTGGAGGTGGAGGTGGAACCACTTCAATATCCACAGTCAATCAAGCCGTTGCTGTCGAAGTACCACAACCATACACGGTCACAATAAATAGACCTGTACCCGTCCCAGTTGCAGTGCAAGTACCAGTTGATGTCCCACGAGCAGTTGTGGTACAAGTGCCAGTTCCACAGCGTGTGGAAGTCCCGCGGCCATATCCAGTTACAGTTACTCGCCCAGTTCCGGTTGCCCAACCCTACGCAGTCCCAGTACCAGTTGCTCAGCCAGTGCCAGTTTCGGTGCCTCAACCCTACCCCGTGACCATCACTCGGCCAGTTCCAGTCCGCATTCCGCAGACCGTTGTAGTCCCCGTACCACAAGTGATTGAAGTTAGCGGAGGTGGTGGAGGCGGTGGCGGTGGCGGTGGCGGAGGATTTGGTGGTGGACTGGGAGGTGGTTATGGTGGAAGTGGTGGTCATGGAGGAGGCTATTCCAGCTACAGTGTTGGATCCATTCATGATGGTGGCGGCTATGGAGGTGGTCATGGAGGCCATGCAAGCAGTTATGCCAGTATTTCTCTCGGAGGCGGCCATCATCACTAAATCACAATCATAATTCGTCAACATGTATCATCTATATCATTATGTTTGTGATACAGTGGCATCCATCTTGCATGTTTGATATTATTTATGTAAAATAACACACTGCGCACGGAATAAAGACATTCATCTCATGGTCAACAACGTGTTTTTATTTATTTCCACACTGTAATATCACATTGCTTTGAAATACAAGTTTAACAAAGTATTTAATACAATTTACTGAATTTTAAAGAATTGCAATAAATAATAGTCGCTAAAAGTGTATTTGACAGAAATTTAGAATAGACGTTAATATCACACATAACGTAAAACTAAGCACTGATAAATTAATCACATTTTTACATATTTCAGGAATCATCACCATAATCATCACCAACGTGTAAAATAAATATGTAATATGACACACCATCCAGAATCAATAATTGAATTAATTCAATACTGTAGAATTTAATCTACCAAATTTTACATTTTTTTTCGGTTGGATTCATTTTGCTCCCTTGGCGGCATTTAAATGCTGAAGCAAAATCATCTGAATTCTGTAACGATCCAATAATTCTATCATAACTAGGACTATGTTCATCAGATTCCAGCTGGTCTTTTAATCCATACAAATCAGGCGTTTCACACCAGATCTAAAAAGTCTCGAAGAAATTAAATTATTCAAACTGCATTCAAGTCTAATTCTTACACTCCCATAAGCAATAAAAAATAATTGATCATTTGTAAATGAGTCAAAACCGGGTAGTGTGCTTTCCTCACCGTTCCGCTCTACATAGAGTTTGTAGGCGTTGAAAGCCTGATGAATACCCCCATTGTCAGCCAGGTTTTCTGACAAAGTAAAGCGACCATTTACAGACATATTAAGTTTCTCATATTTGAAACTATTGTATTGATCAATAAAGCATTTTGTCTTCTCTTCAAAGGTAGTTGCTGTTCTGTCAGACCACCATTCCATCATGTTGCCTTCTTTGTCATAATTTTTGCCCATGTTATCGAACCCATGTGTTAGCTCATGACCGAGTACACTGCCAATTGCGCCATAGTTTAAGACCCTACAATATTGATTTAATTCCATGTACATCTTATATCTGAGGGTATTTTAGTATCTTACTCAAGACCAAGATGAAAAATTGGAAACGTCAAAATTGCCATTGGAACATCTTCAACGAAAGAAAACAAACATGGTTTTTAATCTAAAGCTTTCTAACATATGTAAATCAAGGTGGTATTTTTTTTGAAATCAGCAAGAAGAATTTGCCTCACCATTACTCTCTGGTTTTCGATTGGTTGAGAGCTTTGGTAGGCAACTCCGCTGGTCCATATTAACTATATTAATTTTGCATTATCTAAAGAACTTGCTACTTTTTAAGATATTATGTGGGAAATTCCAGGGTGGTAGAGAAGAAGTGACGAAGGTAACTAATCCTCCACATCAATTGCAAGGCTTTCCACATACTTTTAAATTAAATAGTGATCTAATGTTTATACATTGTAAAAAAATAACATACTTATTGAGTTATCTGCAACATAGTGGAACGCATTTACTACAGTTGGGTCCGTTCGCCATTGTTTCACATTTTCATCATTGTAGATCGCAAGCATATCCGGAATGTATGTCTGTACAATTTGAATAAGATTTTCTAGGAACTCAGTAGGCTGAATAGTAATCTGCAACAAAAGCATTTTATTACATTTCACTTAAAATATACAGATTTTACAAGGTACTTACATTTCGGTAATTTTCTTCAATCGCTGTTTTATTAGACAACCAATCCGGAAATCCAATGAGACCTATCATTTCCTTAGATTTCTCAATTGCCGCTTTCTTAGTATCTTTATCCATCCAGTTCATTTGCCATACGTTCGCTTCAAATGCTTCCTTAATATCCGCTAACATCTGTTTCACTTCGGGCATAGTAACATTCATAAAATTTTTATCAGCGATTCCGTAAGTAACTGCAATGCTCATGTACGAACTGACAAGCTGAGCGCAGTCCACAGACTTTGATCTAGCTATATCTGGATAAGTTAGATACTCAAAACTAGTATGTTTGTAGATGTATTCGTTGATCTCTGAAGTTGTTCCTGCTATCATGGACTCTACAACTTTCCACCAGAAATATAATTCCACGTGAAAATCAGGTATGGAACTGATGTGGGCAGCTAGTTCAAAAATTTCATTTATTTCTGATTTTAATACATATATTTGATCGTGTTCGTAGTCAAATGTTGCTGATATACCGGCAAAAAGTTCTTCAAGGTGTGGTTTCCAAATTGGTATAGGATCTAAAGATTTTGATTTGAGAAAATCATCAGTTTTTGTTTGCAATTCGGCGACTGTGAATTTTACAACATCAATATCATCTATATCTGTTTCATTTTGATGAACAATCTAAAATCAACAGTGGCGATAATTTTTTTTTCCACATGATGCAGAGATTTAATAATTTCAAAATGAAATTACATTTAAAATATCTCCAGTTATGTTCCAAAGTATTTCAATGATGTTATCCATTGTTTCATCTGTAATTTTTGATGTACCAGTTGTATTCATTATAACTTCAGTGATTATTTTTTTTATTGCAAGTCTGGATCCTGTTATGGCTTTTCTTGACTCTGTTCCGTTTGTTCTATCTCCAAATATATCAGCGGTGTCTTCGTCGTTTTGAGCTAACAGGAATTTGCTTCTAATTTTCTTACTTTTAAATGCACTGAAATAGTAACATTTGTAAACTATGCATACTATGCAAACAATTGTCAAGTTCAAATCAAACCACAAATTTAGAAAAATTGCTATTCAAATCTAAATTTAGCAATTCCAAATTAGTTATGTTCAGTTAATCAATAAATGATAAGAGAAGACTGTAAGTTACTAATCTCTTTATTTACTACTACTAATCTTTTTATTCTCACAAAACCATATTTCAGAAACGTTGTGGTTATATATCAATAAACTTATGTTTTCAAAATCAAAGAGATATTCCTTTAATCATGTTTACCAGCAGTCAATTAATAATTAAAACCTATTTTAAATTCTTTTGTCAGTACAGCAAAATTGTAAATTAAGTCTTGTTGTTATTTAAGCAAAAATATCTTTTAAAGCTTAAAATGAATTAGCAACCTAGCATATCGTTTAAATTTTTGCTTCTACATTCATATACCTGGGCAATGGTGAACTACCAAGATTCGAACTCAAATACATCACATAATGACTCCGGTTATAAATATCAGCGTCGGTGGCAAAATTAAACACCATATCCATTGCAAACTGCTTTTTAATCTTGGCTGAAAGTTTCTGCCATTCAAACTTAAAGTCCTCAGGTATCCTCCCTTTCAGCATAACGGGTACCAATGGCAGGCCCATTAACCTTAGGTACTTGTGAATTACTGTATAGCCCAGTTTATCAGTAGCGGCTAAAAAAGCACTCGGTTAAATGATTGATGCGGGAATAAATTATTTACGCACCTTCATTCAGACACGATTGGTAAAGGGCGCGAGTTTCCTTGACCGGCCCAGGCTCATCGTCGGTAGCATTGGTATTTAGAAATTTCAAAGTTGCCAGCGTGACACGTTCGTCAATAAGACGGAAAGATGAAAAAGTCGGATACCAACCGTGGTTTGGGTGTTCTTCATCCCAGTTGCCGCATGTAAATTGATAAAAATCCTCGCAAGGATCCATGGACAAGTTCATGGAACGCTTTAGATTTGCTGCAGAACGTAAACATTCATTTGATTCACACAAATTATGCGATACCCGTTTAACTAGAAATTCATAATTGAAAATTATGTTTAATTTACTTTGTTGCAACTGTCTTACATTTACAAATTACGATGATTAATCCAATGAATAAAAATAGAATACAAAGGCACAAAATTACTGATAGTCTTTTGTAGAAGTCATTTCGTTTGAAGCTGAAATATCAAATCATTGATAAATATTTTGTGATTCATAAATAATAAAATCAATTTCATTAGTCACAATATATAACTTTTAGTGTGACTTATAACGTGAATTATTGAAAATGAATTTCAATAATAACTTACATAGAACTTTTCGATTTAATATTGATCAAATTAAATCGATTCCTCACAGCTTCATCGGTCCCATTTGTTTGTCTAGATGGCGCTTGATTATTACCTTAAATCCGCAATTACAGAATTGCAAAAACACGTTAAAAATAATTGGCTATTTTTACCGATTATTTGTCTAGCTGACTGTGCATTTGAGATAGTGTACACTCGTCCGGGGTTTTCCATTATCCTAGTATTAAATAACACTAATCGTATCACTTGCACTCTTTATATCTTTTATAAGCATTCACATAATGCACAGCAAATAATTATTTTCAAATTGTTCTAAGTTTAAATGTATTTTATCGTCTAAGAAACAACTGCAAACTTTACTGCTTTAAGTCATAATTCCAGTCACGACTTGATCGATTTCTAGAAAGCTCACGGGATTACATCCATGGATATATATTATGCTTTATCCACCGAATCGAACCATACATTACTGAATCGTTTCCGTCGGTGAACTGGCGGACAGTCACAACAATTCAACCGGCTATCATACAGTGTTTACATGCGACGCACACGTTTGTTTCAGCGCTGTATAGGTGAACATGTTGGAAACACATTTGCTATCCTAGTTAGATTAAAAATGACAATAAATATTACTAACGTTGACGCACCATATTAATTTACTCAATAATCAGCGGCCGTATTCAAAAAGTAGCTGAATAGAAGATATCTTTACAATAGCCCTTCTTTGTGATAATTTGGTGGTTCGCATTGGTTGTACTGTTTGCATTGTTAAAAGTTTTATTTGCGGATTATTTGATGATTCACTTAACTTTTTGCGGTGTAACATAGATAATTAAGTACACATGTTTGTAGCATTGTACAATCCTCAATACATGACAGTGCACTTGGTGTAATTGGCTATGTGATTTTGACGATTGCAAGGTTTACTTTCTTATCGGTAACAAGTTACCTACATTCTTAATTTATTTCACCTGATAAAATGTGTTATGTTGGACTTGGCAAAAAATATATTTACCAACTACCACATATTAATTTTAGATATTATAAAAATTAATTTAGCATTGTACATTTATTACTTTTTAAAAAATATATACTTTTGTATTTAGGTGCACGATTAAAACGCCACTACAACTATGTTGCATAATTTATTTCATATTATATAGAACAACATAAACCATCAAGTCATTCTATCAGAAATAGATACTTTTAGAACAAAATCTAAACAATATCTACGTTTAAATCAATTGCAAATAAAGTTGATTTTTTTTTGTTCAAAATTGTTTTGCCAGTTGCCATTTCGGAAACTACTCTTATTTTATTCATTTCAAGGAGTTACGTGTATGTCAAAAATCGATTGCGGACAGTTGACCTGCATGTGCTTTGGCATCGATGATAAAATGAAAATAATATTCTTTAAATACTCTGTAATCATACATAAAATTGTTGATGTCTTTATAAAGGAATATTATTTTATTGTTCTCAAATAAATACACAGTAAAATTAAGAAAATATAAAAAAATAGCATTAGCAATTTATGCATTATTTAATAGAATTCTGGTTGTATCAAATATTTAATATTCTTATAGCAAAAGTTGAAAAGACGCAATTAATTTTTGAATAACTTCTCTAATTTATAAATGAAAGTTAGGTGCTCGATTCAGTTTTGCAAAGTGTTACCATTAATAATTTAAATTTCCGTTTTTATTTGATTTAAATAAAAATAATATTTCAGGACACTGTTCTTTATTGTATGTTACGAAATGGGGGCCATGCTAAAGCGACAGAAAATTGATATACATATTTTAAGTATATACCTATCTTTATCGAACCTCTTCCTCTAGGACTAAAAACCCGGATAAAGTCGTTGGAGGAAAAAAATATATTTAGTAAAAATACAACATTTTTGTACCAAAATAAACATTATCTGTTCAAAAATATATTTTGTGCTTATTCTCATAATTCAAAACTGTCATGTATTTAAGGTTTAAATTAGTTTTATACCATAGCATTAATTCAAAGTAGGAAGTAAAATGTACTGGTTACTAAGGATTAATAAGAACCTAAACACGTATGTAATAATAATATAATTGACACGGTATCCTATTTAGCAACGCGTTGACTTGCGGGTTTCAAATTCTGCTAACACCTTCGTTGGGGGCTATCTGCATTGTCCTAAATAAATGGGCTAGCTACCGGACCGGCAGTGGTGGGAGTTCCGGTCGAGTATGATATCGGTCTATAACCAGTATGGGTAACAATAATGCTTACAATCACACACCACGAAATCCATGGTATACGGATAGGTGGGGAGTAAAAAAAAAATAAGAAGAATAATAACCACATTACGTTAGAAACTTTAAAAAATCAATAAAATATCTATAAGAACATTCGTAGTCCAATATCAATATTATTGAAATGCGTTGAATGACAAGGACTGTTAACAAGGGCAGAAGCGATAATGTTAACGTGTCAAGTAAATTAAATTTTCTAAAAATTGCATATATTGTTAAGCGCAGGTTCTAGAAAATATTAATTTTTTTCTATTATAACGATTAATGTTTTGTTCAACCTTAAAATCAATAATACATGGCCTTGTTTTCGTATTGCTCTACATATTTCCCAAGAAAGTTATAATAAAATAACAAAAACCATTGTTTGTTCCATTATTTTTGTTACAATTGATCAGTATAGTACGTTCGGCTGTATTATACGTTATTTATCAATGAAAAGGCAATAATATCTTATTTTTGGTGATTTGGCTTTTCAACAAATAATGTCAATGATGATAGTCATGTCCATATCCATAATCATGTGCGTAAGTCGGCACAATTGTCTGAAATTACATTGCCATATTAATTTTACAATTTATTTATTGGCATAAATGATAACTTGTTAAAACTTACTTTTATTACAGGAACCGGATGCATGTGGTAACTGGTCACCTGGGAGAAGCTGGTGGGTTGCTGATGGACCGGCACCTTCACAATATGAGCTTGATGTGAGCCGTGTCCATATCCTTGATTCCAAAGATTCCAACCATTATTTTGTTGCCATAGATTCCACGCGTTATTACGCTTCCATTGGTTTTGCCAGCCATTGTTTTGCTGCCAAGGGTTCCATCCATTACTTTGCTGCCACGGATTCCAGCCATTGTTTTGCTGCCATGGATTCCACCCGTTATTTTGTTGCCATGGATTCCAAGCATTAGCAACCGTAACATGCCTAACTGGTTTTATGGCAATCAATTGAGATTGTTGTACACCATAACCAGAATCATGATGACTATAGTCTAGGCCTGGAGCAGCGTAAGTCAGAGCGATGATGGTAGTTATTATAAGCTAAAAAATGACAATTATTTAATTGAATTTTTTTTTGGAATACAATATATGCGTACAATTTTAAACATGATTAAAAGTAGCTTAACTCTAGAGGTAATGGAGCTGAAATCCACTTTGGTTGACCTGATGATGAGATACTAGTGATAGTACAAAAGTCGATACTGAATTAAAAATTAAAGTAAATCCTTTTTATACTAGCAATCGATCGGTAATTTCTCGACACCTAGCAATGTCGCATGCAACGGCGGCCAAGTATTAATCATGTTTGGCCGCATAGAGCCCATGTATGCATAAACTGCATTTACAAATATGGTGAAAATGCCTTAAAGTAGGGACAATTGAGAAACGGAATGCACGTTACAACAACAACATTAGAAATAATTGCGTCAGAAGCGCAGAACCCAGATCTACTACTAATTGAAATTTAAATTGAATAAAACTTAACTTTGCTCTGGATTTGTGTCGATAGTAAGCAACTTTTGTCGTCACTTTTCTGTGTACCAGTTTCTGCTTAATTTTTACCAATCATGGAAAATTTGTAGCAACCGAGGAATTGTGAAAAACCAGAGCAAGAATCAAATTGCCTTGATACACATAATACTACGCCAAGTGGTGCACGTTCGGGACACACGTCCGAGGTTAATTTTTTTGTATATTAGTATGCTGAGTTGTAAATAGAGTTTTAGTTGCAACTTGCAACAACATAGACTTAATTCAGTAATTACTTTGTGTTTAGCTATGTAAAGTTGAATTACCTAATTTGCGTTACATGTCAGCAGATAGAAATGTTGCATTACGCAAATTAACGCAATGAATAATAATTATTCTATTTATTCATTATTCAGATAAAATTAATTCTATTCAAATATTTGAGATATTTTATCAATAAATTGCGGTATACTTAATTTAAAGCTTTAGTTTGCAACTTATTACTTACTCAACGTAACATATTTGGCTAACCAATAAAAATAAAAATGCGAATTACATGCAATTATCTACGTTTCGAGTTTGCACTACACTTCCGTTTGATAATTATATTTAATTATTTTTTAAATTTTATTATTTTTATTATATAGTCAGTAGTTAAGTTTTGAAATGTTAACTGTTAAAATTAAACAACATGGTAAACACATACTTACATGCAATAATCATTTACCATTTTTACGAAGGGAATGTAATTACCAACCAATTTTCACATGCGGAATCTGAATTTATAGCATTTATTTTGTATAGAATTATATTATTTATATTATATTATTTACTTTAAAATATTATTGGTTAAAGGAAGATGTATGGCAACCAATCTTCTTTTTTAGTTTCTTTTAGTCAAGTTTAATAAATCAATTTAGTAATAGCACACATGCCTTTAAACGTATTGTGTCGTTAAGACTGTTGCGCTAGGGGCTTCAAAAGAACTAAAAAGTAGTGAGAATTTGGTGAGCCTCAGAATAAGTAATAACGAGTACCACTGAATAAAGAACTTCCTAGAAACCGATGTGTTTTGATTGACAATATTTTCCGTGAGACTTCTGGCCAAGTTAGAAAAATCAGAGTGGACTTCAGTTTATCTTACAATTTTTAATTCTCCACCGAAGCAACTGGGCTTCAAGCAGGTCGTTGCATGGCAATTGCTGGATTTAAAAAACCAAATTAAGAGAAAATTTTTTGCAAAGCATATATATCTTGTCCACGCCATAGTATTCCATCAGTATTTTCTGATTTAAATCAAAGCTCTTGTAGATTTGTTGAAAATTTTCTTGTCAAATTATGAAATAAATATAAATTTAGATAAATATAAAATTCATACCTGAAAACAATGCAGATTCGTAAGGAAATAATCTACTTTGAACATTAGCTATGCCTAGTTAATTAGGTTAATAAATTTATATCGTTTTGACCCTAAAACTCCCCAACCACCCAAAACAAGATGCCAACAGAAAATATACGTTTTATTGAATGCAAATCAAAGTGCATTATTTATTGAATAAACTAAATAGGACAACACTCAGTATTAAATTATTATAGCTTTATAAAATATTTTTGTAAGTAAACAATTTATTTAAGTAATATCGTATATTAGTATGTGAGAACAAATTTAAAATTAGTTTTACATGTAAACCAAATATATTACATTACTTTATATCTACGGTTTTACAGAAGAGTTCAATAGTGTAATAAGTCAAAACAAATTTATTTAGCAACTTACTGGATTTTAAAAAGAGCTTGTGAATTATAAATTATGATAACATTGCTGTTATGTGTTATTACTCAAGTCAAATAAAACAACCTAATATAACTTATTTAAATAAAGCAATGCTTTCTTTCAACAACTTGTTTAAACCGCAGACAAAACATTCAAACTCAATTGTTCATGACCATCTAATATATGCAACTTTTTATACCTTATGTAAAATATAGCCTCTTTTGGTCAAAACATGAACCAGTTGAACCATGTTTAAAAATATTGATATCACGCGCTAGATGCCACCTTAAACAAAATTATTTTAAGCTTAATATATTTAAAATATAAAAATAAAATAATATATAATATTACCTTAACTTTAAACATTTAAATGCATTCATTGATACAGGTGCTTGCCTTAATTATTGAATTTTGTGATATACAAAAAACATTTTGAGATAAAGAAGAAAATAATATTTTACATAAATAGCAATTCTACAATATAATATAAATGCCAAGCTTAATAAAGTCTTCAGGCACCAAATATATATTATATTGTAGAATAACACATGTCATTAAAAATGAATTATATCGATTTTAATGTATAGTGCACATTCCATCACCTGCTAGATGTCATAGAAAGGCTTCGTTTGGGAACATCCGTCTAGCCATTTCTCTATGATGAATGTACAAGATAACTTATATTTAAGGTTACTTTGTAAATTGGAATTTGAGAAATCAAAGAAACGAAAGCGCTCTAGCAAAAGCATGAAATCCAATGATATTTACTTCGAAGATCAAAGAGCACTAATATAATATTTTGATCATAGTAGATATTTGGAAATAGCTAAAAATGCACTTTCCATTTAAATATAATTTCAATAAAATACAGTTCTGTCTAAATTTGTGTTTCTAATTCAGAACATAAAACGCTGAGATTTAAAAATAAATAGTAGAAATAATATTTTATTTATTATAAAGCAGTAAACATAATACATTATTTGTAATACATTCATTATTTTGTGCATCAACAAATAGATAATGCAATTATAAATCTGATTATTTAAAGCTTTATTCGAATATTTAATAAAACTCTGTCCAAGCCAAACATTGTAACAAAACACAAATGAATAACTATATGCATTAAGTATAAAAAACTTGGAATATTTCGATATATATACAGTATTTCATGATTTATTTTATTTACTGTAAATAATATCATTTACAATAATTGCCTTTGTTCTAATAAGAATGTCAATTTGTCAACAATGTTTTTTCAATATACACTAGCAAATCATATAGATGAATCCTGCTGAAAAAAATGATACAGCTTTAGATTAATTGTGCTTCTAGCAGTCCTGTGACGTGTTAATAATATTGACAGAATTATCTGACCGTGTTAACGTTGGCAGTGAGGACGAAAGCAAATTAGTTATTACTTGCTCAATGGCCTCCAATCCTCCAGTACGCTTTCGATTTCTATTTGGCGCGTTTTGCAATTTAGATTTGCTTTTCTTTCACATGCATACGCCAAAAAGCGATCAAATATTGCTATTTCAAATGTCATTAATAATATTAATTAATTTTTAAGTGGAATTTATTGAAGCTGCACTTAAAAGATTGTATTCGTTAATTCAAACCAGATACGATTGATTTATGGCAGAGCATGAGTAAGCAAAGCCTGCTGCAACTCGTTTTATAGCGTATGCGAGTAAAACAAAATTTGAATAGTTAAACAAACATATAATTTCTTGCCGCAGAAGTCTATGAACGTGCAAAGTTTAAGAGAGTGTCTCTGCTCTAGCACTAGATACAATTTTGCGCCCCAGGGACGACATGCAATCAGAGAATTACATGAAGCGTTGCGGAAGAAATAAGGTAATTGTTGCAACTGTAAGCATATGAAACACAAAACAGCAAAATGCTAGAGTAATACCTCACATGTGTTGTGGGTAATATTTTCTAGACTGATTCATGCAAATATGTCACGAAAGGGTTACTAATTTGTAAATGATTGAAACTAATAGATACAATTTCAAAACTCATGTAACTGACCTGATACTTTGTTTTAGTTTTCAGCTTTAATAATACAACGTAAATATTCAATAATAATTGTACCCCAAATTAACTTATATTTATTTTACTTTTTTAGATTTAATAAATCAAGTTGAATTGCATAACGTAACATTCAGAACAACTCGATATTGAACGTAAATACTTTAAGTATTTCGTTGAGTTTGGTCACGAAGTATCTGATATTTATTGTAATGAGATAAATTTACCTTGACACTTACTATTTTGTTACTCTTTCAAAACAATTTTGGCGTGTTGAATTCTCTATAATTTATAGTTTTATATACTGAAGAAAGCAACACGCCAAAAAAATATTTAAAAAATTAAGTCAAATAAAAATACACTTCTTAGCGTCAAAAATATTCAGTCGAATATATAAATCTTAATGTCTAAATTATTTTTAAATAAAATTAGAAATCAAGGCCAATTTATAAATCTTATTCCCAAATATGTTCAAAATATCAAAAGAGAGATTTGAAATCAAATAAGAATAATCAATAATAAATACATCGAAATTAAGTCAGTACATATTTTTATTGTAGCAATACTATTTCTCGAATTTCAATAAATTAATCCAAATAACAATTATTGTAACATAATATTTTATTTATTTAAAACATTTTCATTAAACGTCCACTAATTTCAATAACAAATGATGATGACAAAATAATGCATAGTTTATGAGGAATGAAATAATAAATGATGGCACATGTGTAGTTTGGAATAAAATGTTAAAATCAAATCAGGTCACATTTAAACATTTGGAATAAAATCGTTTTCCTTTCACGTGTAAACAATTGCAAACCATCTGCTTTGTGCCTTAAACTGTAGGATTCCAGAACTCATGTTTTGCATACAAAGAAGGAAAGTCGCATTATGTAAATCTATTGGAAACTAGGCAATGTTACATTTAGACCAAACATGTATACTACACAAATTATTTTCCAATTTGTTTCTGACAATACAATCAATATTTTTTGGGATTGTAAAAAACTCCAAAATGGCAAAAATTAAAAAACAACAAAAATGTTTTCTTGTATCTAACAAGCTTATTACTTCTTGCTTGAATTAAACACGAAAAGTATTGGGAGCATTGGTGTGCTTATATTTAGTTATCCTGTATACTCACCAAATTAGTACGCCATTCTTTCAGAGTACCAACAATAGGACAATTAAAACAGATTTGTTTTCTAATCTTGTCTCGTTTTGTTGCGTTTTTTTTTAGCAAAAAATGCAAATTTAATTTTTGATTACGGTTTCAATTTTTAGAAATTGCTTTACTCTCGTTAGTATTTATTGTGGTTAATAAAATTAATTGGGAGAAACGTGCGTAAAGTTAATGTAATAATTTAATTACAACATAATTAAACAGCGCTCTGATTGCTTGATATGCCTCAAGTAACAGGTGACTATTATACTTAATTTTGTTTATGACATCTTTTAATTTATCCAGATTCAGAGAAAAGCTGAGACTCTCACTACGAGTACAAATGAAATTTGGCATTGTGGTATTCTGATTTACGTCAAAAGTAAATGCCTCCAATTCGTACAGATCGTGTGAACTTGAGCGTAAAATCAGAAATAATTAGCAACCGCAACGTTTAATCTCAATGCGTGGAAATAAATGTAATTCATTTGCCAGCTTTAAAATTTTTGGAAAAAGTAAAATGCAGAATTTTATGTGGAAAAAATGCAGCGACGTTGAAGAATTAATTAATTTTTCAATAATGCATACATTCTCTTCGGATGACAAAATCAATTTATTGCCAATAAAAAAGTTACTTGTATATTCACACCAAATATGAACATGCTATTCCAAAGGTGATATTGTTAGCAACAATTTATACGCTTTTTGTCAAACAAAGAAAAAATGATGGTATTGAAACATTACAATTTCTTACAATCGATGCTAATACAGTTGAGGTAGCGTAATGTTAAAGAGGTAACAATTCTTGCAATGCCGATGCGAAACAAAGAAAGGTCTTAGGTTCAAGTAATGACATTTATCTACCTCTCTTTCAATACGCTTCAAGTACTTACCTACATGATTACAGCTACTGTTAGAAACAGTAGTCATCTGCTACTATAAATCCTGTAACTCTGCTAATGTTTGTAGCTCTTGGGAGATTTTGTTCGTAATGCCATTCGAATAAAATCGAAGTGATGAGGTAAATACACATCTTAAGTTAAAGGAAGCGAATTTCTACAATTTTAGTTGTATAAACTAACTTACACCTTATTAGTCCATATTAGATAAATTTAAATTTGCCACGATGTCTTTTATGGGAACCATATTTACATTGAAAACTCTTCGGATTCTTCCATACAATCTTGTTCCTTAATGCATTCTTCTGTATACGCACATACTAGTTAGTTGTTATCTAAGTTTAAATCATGATACAATTGCGAACGTCAGGGATTCGATGCGAGGTAGATGTTCCTCTCTATGCTGTACGGTAAACAATGGGAAGAATTGATATTAACTATGTGCGAAATATTATGCAAGCTGATGTTACTTGAGATTAACTTTGGATACAAATTTATTTTTTCTTGAAATATAACAAATTTCTATTTAGTTTTTCATAAGTCAATTAAACGCATCATTGGCAGGATTCTTGAAATGCGTTGAAAGTAATGCAAAGAAGAACATGAATATTAATTGCTTGCAAAATTAACGAAGCATGAGCTAACTTGAGATCAAATTATAACGCAATTGGTGTAAAATTTCCTACAGTGTAGATTTTATTTAAGTGAGCTGTACCAGCTCGTAATTATTTAGTCTAACTCAATCTGAGTTAAGACATCCATTTACGGTAATTGATGTGATCTGGATTAAATTATGCTTTTCTGGGCATTCTAGCTATCTAGTTATTTGTATGCCTGAGAAAATATTTAATCAAAAATGTCTTTATACATTTTTGTTGTGATTTATTTCGGTGAATTTGTTGCTAAATTAGCATACAATAGATTGTGTTGAAAAGGCGTTTATGTCATCGATGATGTGATAATTTCAACAAGTCTAATCCAGTTGTGTATGCATAATTATTGATGATATATTTGTTTGATAATTCATCCTACTCTCCCCACGTCTTTCTGGTGATACGCTTGCGATGCAACAAGAACGCTGGAAAGTATGGTGTGAGAGAAAGGAGATCACCAGGAAGTCGGAGGTATAAAACCCAGCTGGTACCCCCTTGTCGAAGCACTCTCACCTTCAGTGCGAACGAAGACACTTGAGCCACAAACATGAAATTTATCGCAGTGAGTAGCTTTCAACAATGCGACACACCTGTCAACGTGATAGTGAAAAAAGTCAAAATTTGGATTAAAAATACTAACAGCTGGCATCAAAATTCTGAACTACTAAAATTCCATTTTAGATTGTATGCTTGGCTGTCTTTTGTTCCGTCGCCTTGGGGAAAGAGCAGCCAGTCGACAAGGACAAGCGGGATATTGCTTATACCACCCCAAGGACGTACTCGACAGCAATGGCATCTGCAACGGCTGCTAATGTGGCTTATGCTACAGCTAAAGTATCTCCGCAGACCTTTACTCCGAATACGAAGGAGTACACCCAACCGCAGTATCAGCTGAAATACGTACAAGACGCTCAGCAATCAGCTGCACCCGTACAGTATCAGGAAGATTATGTTCAACAACCATATGGTGCTATACATCAACAACCACATCATCAGTCACAAGTAACTAAATTGAGTTCTGCCAAGGTATGTCAAAGAAAAACATTAATTTGGTTCCTTTAATTTATGATAACACTCATAAGATGTGTTATGTCCTAGAATGATTATTTACGTAAATTGTTGTTGAAATTTAAGTGATATTTAAATAATTAGATTATTTGAAAGCTAGGAAAGATCATAAAATTGCAAGGTTTTCGGATGTAGGAAATCCAATTTCATTTTTGCTTCTTCTTGGTTTCAAATTGTAATTCTTCATTGAATTTAAGGTGTTAATTTGCTGTTATTCTTTATTATTTATAATGACATATTTTTATATCCAAATCAAATCATGACTTTCACTAAAAGCAAGTCATACACATATGCACCACGTCCTAGATCATGTGCTTCAATAATATTCATGAACACACTACACGTAGCAGCAGAAAGCGCACGTTGGTCACATTACATTTATAATTTATTATCAAGATCAAGGTAAATAAGTTCTTCACGATTCGCTTTCATTTGACCAACTACGATTAATTACATCCGTTTCTTGGATCGCGTATTATTTTAACCAAGTTCACAATCTAAAGGTTAAATCATGGTATTCTGCTGCTTCTATCAGACTAACCTAGCTAATCTTGATTATTTCAGGCTGCATATGCTTCAAATCCAGTGCACTTCTCTCTAGCTTCCGACGTGTCTAGCTTCAGCTACTCCAGCCCATTGGTGTCATACTCCAACCATGGTCTCCTGAAACAATCCATTGGCAAGGTCGTCGAACAACCAACTGCTGAACAAACCTACGCCCAGCCCCAAGTGGCTCATCAATACAGCACAGATGCTAAAGTTGCATATGCCCCACAGCAATACGTTACGTACAAACAAGCCCAAAAGAAAGTCCAAGCTGCGCCGGCTCCTCACAAGCTATCGTATATGGCGCCAGCTCAAGCACAAAAGATTGTTTATGCTCCACCTGCCCAGCCTGCCCAACGTATCGTCTACGCCCAACCTCAGGTTGCACATGCTCAACCCGCTCAGCCTCAACAAGCATACAAAGCAGGATCTACCATCGTTTACGCAAATAGCGCAGAAGAAGCTTATGAGAAAATTTACGGCAAACCATATGTTGCTCCTCAGCAACAAGCTCAAGGTTATGAAGCGCAAGCACAAGCCCCGGCCCAGCCACAGCACCAGGTTCAAGCTCAACCTGCCTATCAAGGCCAGCAGCAACAAGTACAATATGTCAAACTAACTCCACAGCAATATGCTGCATACACTCAACAATTGCAGCAGCAGCAGCAGCAGCAGCAGCACCAGCAGCAAGCTCACTATGTTAGTGCACCTCAGTATACTGGGTCTCACTCTGAACAGCAACCCACCTATGTTACCCGTCCACAGTTTGTTCAGAAATATGTCACACCAGCTATTACCTACGCACATTCACAATAAATGTGCAATGGCCAATAATAGATTTTCACTAGTGTAATCAATTATGTGAGAACTAGTTTTAATTATTTTGTTAAAACTAAAAATGTGAGACTTTTGTACATACTATTTTCTACTGCAGTTTCTTTTAGTTGATCTTGTTGTGTCTGCACTATGTTTATTTTTATATATTTTTATACCAATTTTTTAAATCGTGTACGTAATTTGTTCCTAAAAGAAAGAAATAAATCAGACACGACAATACATTATCATTGTTTTAAATATTATACTAGATATGATTGAATTAGTTTTAATTGGATTTATAGACTTAAGTCAACTCACACATTATTGATATGAGTCAGTGAAAGTGCTTTCACATGCCATCTGCGCACGTATTTGAATATCAGTTATAATTCCAGCGCGGTAGAGAATGTGAAAGCATAAAAAGGTTCAACTATGATAACACTCTTGCTTTCACTTTGTTTATAGAGGATCATCTAATTTTTAAAAATAAACTAATGCTAATCATAATTACACTGTTCAAAAACAAATAAAATTTGTTGATAAATTTAATAATAACCTCAAATTTACTGAGAAATCTTGGAGACTAAATTAGAAATCAACCAAGGCAACAAGAGAATAACATTTTACTCCCCATTTGCTAAACAGTGTTATAGCTTGTTCTAAGATAATGATAATATACTCATAAATAATAGCAAGCAACTAAGCTCTACTTATTGCTTTTTTTGCGACTATGATTTTGTAATTACAATTTTTAAACAGATTACAAACTCTGTAATATTGTATGATATTCTAAGCTACCTTCGCTCTAATGGAAATGTAGTTTTAAATATTAATTATGTTGACTAGCTTCGAAGCTCAATCAATAATGCATCTAACTGTAGCAGCAAAGCCTATATGTAGTGGGCACAGGTTTGAATCCTGTTGCGACTCCACTTTCCCGATAGTTGATGCAGAATAATGAAGGAGAAGACAATTAGGGTGTCGGTATCCAGCAAAGTATTAGCATACTCCATTACAAATTTAATTTCAATATTAATAATCGATTTTTAAAAAATAAAAGTTACTCTCAATTACCTTTAATATAGGACAGGTTGAAAGATGAATAAATAAGATGGAATTTAAAATAAGTTGATCAGGTGAATGGAATTTTGGATTTTGGTAGGAATCGTACATTCAATACCTTGCGAAGGACATTCATACTTAGGGTTGATCGCAATTCAAAGAAAAATGTAATTTTTACAAGAAATAGCTTTTATTTTAACATGTTTAGAAACAAGTCCATGATATAGCGTAATAATATAGTTCTAATATAATATCATCCAATCGTAGATATTTTCCGCTATTTTTAGTACGTAGGTCATTAAACGTTATTAATTTGTATAATTATGCGAATAGTACACATTTCGTCTTAAGTCAAAACAACATTTATTTCCACTGCACATACGCCCTTACAACTAAGTACATAATTTAATAAGCGTATATAAGGTATTCTTCTTCAACACTGATAGGTTCTCAGATCCACGTGTTTTACTTACAGCACGTTGCGCACCCCCGTACAAATGTTTGCAAGCGCGCTATACACGGGCGGGGCTCACACGTAGTAACCGACAGTTGAGCGATGTGATAATGCCAGAACTGAAAGTTACTAATTACACGTGGTTGCGTCTTGCAAACATTGTAATGTGCGACGATACGACATTGGTGCTTGACTGGGTGTCAAGTAATTCGCAAGCAGGCAAGTGCGATGTCGTCGATGTGTTGTACATGTTTGTTGCGTAATGTGTAGGTTGCTTTTGGGTAACGTAGGAAAATATACAATAATGTACATTGTACAATCACATTGAATAATTTAGAGGAGCCGATAGCATTTTAGTCGCAATTTCATGTAGCTGGCTAGTCGACAATAATACTGATGAAAATCTACTTAAATATTTACACTTGTCTGCGCGCACAGCTTTTATTGTTAACTGTAGTCTGCATGTTTGCAATTTCCGTACATTTTTGTAACCAAAAAAGAATTCAAGTTGCGCAGAAAGTTCTGCTGACGCAAACTGCATGCACATAATGCCTTCATATATATATTTCTATTTTGAGTAATTACAGGACTTTATGCAGTTAATATTTACAGAGAATGCACACTGTACAATGAGTTCACTTCTTACTAACAATTCTTTTTTAAGAGTCAAGGAAGTAACTTTAATCGAGGCTCTAAATTGAGAATAAAGTCGAACAAAACAAAAATTGCGAAACTTTTTTGCACAATTCTAACCGAAAACTGAAGGTCAAATCATCCGTTTTCCTGGACGCAAAGAATCGAGAAAGTTGGCGGATTTCCAGTCTGGTTTAATGATTCGTGATATTAGTTTCTACAGCATCAAGTTCCCTTACGTTTTATTGTCAAAATGGGTTCGGTTCACTTCTTTGATCTTTCCTAAGCAACCATTTATGTTTCAGTACATTTTCACTCTAATAAAAAATATTTCAAATAAACGCGTTTTGATCATATTTTTCTTTTGGCAACGACGAGAGCAATGTACGTTCTTTGAAACTGATACAAATTATGATAAACCACATTAACATATTACAGCCGTTTTATCTCAAAGTATTACTTAATCGAATTTAATTGTTTTAAAAAATACCCAATTTTAACATTCGAATTACGAATTAACTAAGTTCGTTTCATGCTAAATCTTTCAAATAGATAAACGCAATTTTTGCTACGTATATATGTTACAAGTTATATTTGATCCTTTTAACAATTTACATAGTACGTCAATGGGGATGGTACATTTCAAGCTCATTAATATCTTATTTGCTAGAATAATCCGGACTTGGTTTGTCGTGTGTATTTCCGATATAATTTTATACTAGATTAAACTGTATTACCTGCATGTCAATTCAATTTTGCTGCCTTGCTCGTATTAGTAGCCAATAACGTTAAGATCATTTAGCGTGATATGTCTACGATAAATTCGGTATATTGTTCATCTGTGCCATTGCTACTATTTACGTCTTATTTTCAAGTGGATTGTGTAGAGATAATACATGTACAAGCATTGCAATTACATTCAAAATTATATACAGTTTAAGAAAATGCTTTGTAAGTCTCTTCTTAAGTAAATGTGGTTGAAATTGAGCATTTTAATCATGTGTATTTGGCTTTAATTAATTATACGTTTTACCTTTTCACTATACGCGATTGCTTAGGGCCCCATGCACATAAGTTTCTTGAACGCTTTGCGAAACTCGGGATTAAAGATGGTGTAAATAACTGGGTTGACAAAGCTGTTCATATATCCCAGCCAAGTAGTTAGGAGGAAAGCGGCAACACCTGGCTGGCATTCTGCTCCCAATTTGCTGCACATTGCGTCCATGATGTTGCAGGTGAAAAATGGCACCCAACAAATTAAAAACACTCCTAGGTGTGAAAACAATTTCATCATTAGATACGTGGATCAGTGTTTTGTTTTGGGCTCTGCTTTCTTTGGATCAATTATTCATAGACTTACCGAGTACGATGGCTAAGGTTTTTGTTGCTTTGCGTTCTTTTTTCGCAGATGACTTTTCACGCTTTTTTCGGCTTGCTTTGTTCACCTTATAAATTGTGAAACGAGCAGCAGTCGTCGCCTTCTTCTCTTTCTTGGACCCTGTCGAACTGTGATTGTCTGGCCCGAGGTCCGCTATGGTCGTCACAGTCCTGCAACACATCCAACTAGGTTTACTAGGCTCAAATCACAAAGGTACCGGTTGAAGTTCAATAAAAGAGATCACTGGATTTAATCAAGCCATTTGCTGACAAAGGTATTCATTAAAAATTGATCATTTTATTTTTGTTGAACAACAACAACGTGAAAATAGAGAAACGTTCAAATAAGCATTCAATCTGATTCTTTTTTCAATCAAACTAATTTAGAGAAAAATGTAGAAAAAACTCTGTTAACATAAAATATAATAATTTTACTTCTAAAATATATAAAATTATTATCTGTCTTATTCCTAGTGTTTATGCCATTAAAACTGATTGTGCGTGTAGTACAAAGTTTTGATCAATTTTATTCATTAAATAAAATAATGTGCTTTTTCTGCAATTCATTTATATACTAAATTGTAAATACAACTGTAAACAATTAAATTTAATATTAAAAATGCAAAGAATTGAGCAACATAATGTTGCAAAATTTCGTAAATTTATGATGTGCTAAATATAAATCTGCAAAATATTTTTTTTCCAAACACTTTTTTTCCTTAATTTTGCTTTATATTTCATTATTATAATGCATATGATATAAACCTAGTAGGATACATAACAAAGATATTTTGTTAAAATAATTTACTTAAATCTATACCAGAAATTTATGAATTGTTCTGTTTATTTCATACTTTAAGAAAATTGACAGTTAAACAATATATTTATCATAAATTCTTATAAAGCACTTTGCGTCTTTGCCAAAAAATTATTGCAAAACTTATAATAAAAAACCGGTATTTTAATAGTGTTATTAAAATGTTTTTAAAATGTTTGTTTATTATGATAATCTCATACTGTGCGATGTCACGCCTTCTGAGCTTTCAAGGAATAAAAATTTGCATAAGACAACGGAAACCAGGAAATTGCCTCGGTGGTCGCACACAGCGATCAAGCACACAAAAAACGTAAATTGTCAGTCAACAGTAAAGCCAATAAAAAGCACCACAAGAAGAATGATATATACTCCGAAATCAACTGTCAAATATTGCTATAATAAAATTGATATTTGTATTAAGGTAAAATTGAGCAATCAAATTGGTTACCTCGTATAGTACTATATAATTACCTAAGTTCGGTATCAACAGTTGCCCCGTTCTTTTTCGAGGTGC
>JAODGC010045055.1:0-11818 GCA_027574925.1 Ecitoglossa quadriceps | reverse complement strand
CCAACATCGCACTAAATTCGATTTTGCGGCGAGAGGACGGAATTCTGCATTTAGGCCCAACATTAATTTGATTTGCCCGAAACGCTGGAAGCGAAGCTAACATTACCACAACATGTGACAATACGAATATACCTGGAATCTGAGGACGCAATTTCAAAATTTATCTTTCTAACACGCTTTTATCCTTTTTCCCAGAGCACTATTTCTAGTAATCTTTACATTACATCGTTAAATGACGGTAGTTTTGCTGTAAATGTCCGCATATCGAATATACAATACAAATGCGCATAGGGAGTGATGGCTTGCACTTAAGTATTACGACGCCCTTCATTCTAGAACGACCTGCTTGTGCAGAAGACATGCGACATGAATAAAGATGTGCGCAAGCAGGAGTGGCTTGCCTATCTTGACTATACTCTGGTTATGTTATGTCAAGTTGATAATCATAAAAGACTTGCAAAGGATATCAAAAGGATTTTAAGTGTTGTGTATCGCGTAAACTTTTATCATTTTATTATTTAAAATCATGAATTTATTTTATATAAAATAGTTTAATTTACTGAAATACTTGTTACAAACTTGTTTTTATTTTATTTTTAATAAATTTCAGTTTATTTAAATTCATTGCAACAAAAGCTTTCTTAATTATTCAGAAATCGGAAAATATCACTACCTCAAGTACAGTAATGATGCACTATTGTTCCAAGTGTAATCTTAGCGCACCTGAATGTTCAACAATAAAATCAAAATCGAAGATTAGTGCATCGTTAAATCAAGCGCGCACTTGACGAAGACAATTGCAACACTCAGCAGTAAATTATGTGGTAATTCTATAAATGGAAATGCGGAGCTTTGCAGGCTAACGTGGTGATTCTAATAGGACAATAATGACTTCACTGCAATACGATTTCTACTTTATTAAATGCTCCAAGCAGAGTGGCGGCGGCGCCGGGGAGTGCATTGTTAGGCACGCTTCGATCAGTTTCACTTCATGAAAGAAGAGTCATTTGTCACTCTTGCACTTGGCTCATGCAGCCTAAATACCTTTCTATCAATGTCTTTCCATCAACAAATACTAAAAGTGAACAATGAGAATCTTACAGTTTTACCTATTTTATTGCCCAAGGCATGCAATAAAGCAAGAATGGTTGAAGATCAAATAGACTCAAAAGTTTAATTAATCTTAAGGTAGTTTCTGTAAAGGTGATATAATTTTTATGAACTATATTTGAGTTTACATTTTATTCCCTCACATAAATAACAGAAACCAACTGCAAGTTTGATTAAGTCGGTTGCGTCGAATTTTTATGAACTTTCTTTCTATGGTTACTTCTTCACTAAAATGTTTTTTAATTCTAATTTTAATTTTAATAAATGAATTATGAAAATATCTAGTAATCGTCTAAATTAAATTCTTAATTTGCGTAAACCCTCTTTATTTTTTATCATCAAGCTGTATGCAGTTTCTCAAAATATATGATCCTGATTATTCTTATCCCTTTCGTACCCGTATGCTGAGTGTAAGGTTTTGCCGTGTGTGACTGTGAGCCTACTGCTGATCACAGACCAACACCGTACTCGACTTCTGACCACTAGCCCGGTTCCTGGACCATTTGTTTGAGAGGATATAAAGCTTTTTTTGGTTTTACTTGATTTACTATTTATTGGTTTATAAATTAAGAATCAAATAACTCACTTATGTTTCTCTACTTTACCTTCAATAAGATCAATTTAGGTAATAAGTATTTAGACAACCTTATAACATTCAATATCCCTAAAGCTAAGGTTGTTGCAAAATTTACAAAGCATTTGCTATATCAGCATTTCGACAAATTATCTGTTACATCAATGATGTGTTCAACCCGACCTCAATTGATTGTAATACCCTATCAGCGTCATAAGCATACACTATCTCAGGAAAATCTATTATTAACAGCTCTTAGATCGTTTAAGTGTTTTAACATAATTTCTCGTTAACAGCAAGCAAGTACTATTTCCTTAAGTTACCCGAGTTAACCTATTGGAAATTCTGCTGTTGGTAAAGAATGCACATTTAGTATTGTCTTAATTTGTACTAATCTTAACAATGTTGAAAGCTGAAGTTGTTCAAGTGCTTTCAGCCTGAAACAACAGCCCAAAGCAATTCACGTCAAAGGCAAAAGTTCCGAAATTGCAGTCGTTCCGTTAATAATACACCTAAAGGGGTTTGGTCTGCTTGGATTTAATGCAAGTCTACTGCTTGCGTGAAGAGCATTGGCTTTGCTGATCAAGATAAACAGATGGACATCCAATGTACACGTACCAACTTTGCAACATTAATTGAATCAAGTACAAAATCCAAGAGACATAATACCTCGAGCTACCAGGCTGCAACCATCTATGCAACCAACAATACAGAAAACAAGCAAGCATGATTGCATTCTTCTCTAAGATAGTCATCAATATAGACTATATACTAATTATGCGAAAGCAGCAATAAATTATGATATAATCCGTTTTAAGCTAGTCTAGCAATATTATATTCCTGCTGCGCTGAACTTTTTTATCTGGATTGCAAACACTTCGTTTTTCTATGCCGCTGTCTCTGAATAAAGTAAATTAGTCCATTCATTGATGGTTCACATTGGACCAATTTAATTAAAACTTTATCAGTTAGGCAATTTTATAAAACAACGCACACTCTAATTGCACGCAGAGCTCAAATATTTCTCTTTAGCTTCAGAATTTTTTTTTGAGAGATTTAAAATTCAAAATTACCGGCGGAAATTTAATATTTAACAAGCGTTGAAATATCAAGAGCTTCAAATTTACTAACATTTACAACCGGAACCTATGTGTACGTAGTAGTTTTCTGTTTGTGAATGACAACTTTTGATTTTACTGAATTTGTAGCGCAACATACAACTTCTGGCTGCAATTGAAAATACATTGAATCGATGTTAAAAATGTTCCAAGTTTCATTTTGGATTTGATGAATTGGAACCAGTTGGATTGTTACAAGTACATTTCGCAATATTGAATTACATGCCATGGTGTTGGTAATTTGAGTGCATCGTTTACAAATGCATGATACAGAGTTATTCAGAATTTTTAATATAAACATTGTGCTACATACCTGTCAATAGAAATTGCAACTAAATTGAATATAGAAGACGTCGAACAGGTAACGTCCATGGCAATATAAAAATCACAAACAAAACTGGGCAGTGTCCATGCGCCATTCACCTGAAACGAGAAATATATCCGAATTAGTTATCTACATCTTTGAAATTTGTTATTGTTCTAATAAAATGTAAAGTACAGTAGCAACTAAATAAATATTGCAGAATTATTATTTGAACGACATATTTACTGAATGTGCTATTTAATAATTTAGTGCGAACCTATCTTAGCTTTCACTTATATGAACGTTATTTTTAAATTTTTTATCTTTGTTTAGTTTCACTGTGATACTTGCTAATTTATTTTTACTTATATGGTTTCTGTTTGGGATTGAAAAGTGGTTAGATGGAAGCGAGAGTTGCGTGTTATTTCTCTAGGTATTTTGTAGATTAAAGGATTGTATTAATTGTCGAAAGGGTTTAAGAATTGTTTGGAAGTATATTTGGAGATGTTGATTGAGAACCATATAAGTATTGACCACAGAAGGCAAAATGTCGAAAAGGTTTTAACCAAAAATAAATAAACAAATGTCAGTGCGCAACTAAACAAACATAATGAATATAAAACAACTTCGTAACAAAACTAAACAATTAAGTTATTTTTTAAGTTTTGTATTTTTTACATATTGCTACAGTAAGCACATAAAAGGGTTGTTTGAAGATAATTCAACATAGAATACTGCGTGTATTTTATTCCAAATTGGATCAATAAATATGAATCAACATGATTTCTAATAGCGGAAATCTGAATCGAATTGTTCATGATGCTAATGCATTTCTGAATAAATCGTCTCAGGATTGTTCTCTTGGCACAAGCTGCGATAAAGATTTCTTAACTGGCGCATGCTGCTGCTGTTGCTCTTAGCTTGTTTCGCTTATTACAATATTTATGAACGTTTTATGTCGTTGGGTTCTGAGCAGAGATTGCAAACTGCGATTCTTCGAACTCGCATTTATGAATTTGTTTCTACGAACAATATGCACAACTGAATTCTCACATCTCAAATTGCCAAATATGCAAATACTGATAATAGCAGATAATTTCAGGAAAACTTTTTAAAATCATTCACTGAGGCAACAAACATTATTCTAATGTTGGCGATTAATTTATTAAGCCTACGACACTTATAGGTACTTCTTCAATAAGTACAATATAAACAAAAACAACAATTAAAATTTAAATCAATTACTGCCTTGTTTTAGACATGATTTACTAATTTGTTGTCCATGACAGTTTTTCCTTTGATTGAGCTGGAACCCATATGTATTAGCAAGCCGATTAGATTAGTTACTTTATAATTTTCTCGAAATTTATTATATGAATAACGACACATTATTCGATACATAAGTTCCATCTTCTTTAATTATGTTGTTTGATTTAATCTCTGTCAGATGGTATGTGTTCAGTCGTAATCGTTTTTTCAGGCTTGACATGACAAGTTTGATCAGATTACTTTTAATTGTGCGATAAGTAATAGGATCACACAGTGACTGACCACAACCACCTGCGGTCTTATTTGTAGCTCTAAGTTTAGGTTACGTACTACTTTTGATGCTTGTGGTCAGCATTATTATTAAATTACTCTTTAACAACTCCACTTGAAAAGTGTTCCATCGCGGTGCTTTTGATGAAAGTTGGAGTGTCGGTTTTCTAAATAAACACTCCAGAGGGAGAAAAAAATAAAAGACTAACGATAAAGGATTGAATACCAATAGGTGTATTATTGAGACTTTTTCTGAAGTATTCCTGTTAATTAAGAAAAAAATTAATTAGTGATATGTGCAGTAATTTTAATTAAATTTCAAACGGAACTTTTGCGGAATATCTGGAGAGGATTGATATGTTAACCCTGACAAAAAATCCGAGAAAAGATAGGAGATGTGAGGCTGCAAAGAATAAAATGCTGCCAGTTGGCTGGCAATTGTGATGCTTTAATTAAAGTAGTCTCATTGGAGCATAGTCCATGTTTTATTGTGCTAATTTTTATTTCCCATGTAACAATGAAATCCTGCCTGTGAATAGGACTGCATTGTTTATATAAATTAAAGCTCAAGTTTTGAAATGACCATTTAATTTTTTTTTTACATACTAAGATATTCATTGTTAACTAAATAATAATCTACATTAACTAAACCTATTAATAACTCATATTTTCCCATCTTGAATTAAATAAGTAGTCATAAAAAATATACAGCTACATTTGTAATAACAAAATTTGTTAACTCAATTGCTCCTAGTGGGAAATTGTTCATAATACGATTCTTATCATTACCGCCGCTAGATATATAGCAGAGGAGATATGATGGTAACAATACTGAGTGCTATAATAATACTGCTATAAAAAGTTGAAACCTGATGTCGACACAATTTTCAGTTGTATAAAAAGTAGGCGCCTCCCAAGTGAGATGAGCTTGTTAACTATGTTTTAGATCAAGATCCTGGCGCACGTCGAAGGAACACAATCAAAGCCCAAGGGTAATCTAGTCTTAGGATTAAGGCTGGGACTAGGAAATGAGGACCAATAACAAATATCTATTTAGGTATAGTACGAGCGCAGAATCAGCTCCCAAGGTTTCCATGGGATGCAGCCGAGCATCGTGCTGAGACAAGAGTTTGATAGGATAAGGTATGATTGTTGTAAGTGATGTTCCATGGATGGCAGTGAGTATTAGTGAATGAATAGACAAGGTTTGGTGATGAGATTCGACTTGTTGTGCAAGTTCTAGTTAACTGGCGGAATCAATCTATTTTAGTACATCTTAAACGTCTAATGTTATCACCAGTTCCCATTTCCGCATGCAATGCGAATTGTAATTGCAAGATCACCACGAGGTCTGCGTCTTATCCTAAAGGAACATTTGTTTTATTTGTAGTAGTTGATAGTGACTAAATAAATTCTAATTTAAATAAAAGCATGTTGTTTTCTTTGCTAGACCGTGATATCCAATGTCGCAAAACTTTGTGCCAACACATTTCCACTGCGAATCCGTTGGGGCTTTAGAAGACCCGCGCATCCATGAAGCGACTACGGCGAGTACCAACTCATGTTTGGCGATACTCAACTATACTCTTTAGTTTTCGTATGCTATTACATCGTAACTCATCTTCACTTTAGAACTACCGAATATGTAAATTCTAAGCTTTTACCGCGAGCGTTTGCTACTTGCATACGAAGCGATAAAAAAGTTTTTCTGTGCTAAATCACGAAATTCAAACATTCAGATATTATTTGAATACGGAACGTAGTGGCAATTCGACGCAAAGTAAGTGGGTATTTATCTTGTGCTAAACCAGAAATATATAACGTTAAATACATATTTGAAGAGCCCATATTTGCAAGAGGATTAGAAAGAGAATGAAACAAACCACGTTGTAATATATTTTGTTAGCAGAATAACAAAATAATTTTTGAGGATTAATTCGTATTTACAATAAATAAACCACATTACTGATGAAAATAATGCTGCATAGTATTAATTTGCTGTACTTGGATACAAATATTCTAGTAAATATAATATTAACAAGTTGCAAATTTCATTGTTATACTTGTATAAAATTTAGGATTTGTAAAACAAATAATGCTTTATTGGTTGTGAATATAAACAAAAGCTTGGATTAGATGATTATGACGCAAGTTACTACTACTGAAAGCGTTAATAGATTATTCGTACAGTAGTAGTTATACCACATTATAGGTCCCGAATGTACCGGAGAGCAATTTTTCGTACGTTGCTAATTTGCCAGGCCAATACATAATGGGCCTAATTGCATCGCTTTGCATCAAACGGGATGCACTTTAGACGCGAGGTCGGCTCTCCACTTAATTGGAAACAGTTATTCGGGAAATTCGATCAGCCCATTTATAACAAGTGCGAATTTACTCAAGCTGGAACAAGCAATTCACGAATTCAACTGAATAAATTACTCCAGTATTTGGCACTCTAAAAATACATCAAATTGCTTTCGCTATTTTTCTTATTTTATATTGTTGTCTTCTCTTTGTCGCTTGGTTTAGATGAATATTTACTTTTTCTTTATTCAAACCATTGGTGGGCTTTCTGCAAAGCACAAAAAATAAAACGGAAGGTATACCAATGGACTTCATTGTTCATTTTGCTTAGCTGATGTGTGGCAGCAAAGTTTAAGTGGATCCGGCGCGTATCCTAGTCCTGGATAATTTCCGGTTGTCCACCCGAGACAGACATGTAAAATACATATGGACAAAATGGATTAACGGCTTTGGTGTCTACGCCGTATTTGGAGTGTAAGTAATGAGCTGGTTCTATTCACATGAGAACTGAGGGAAGGAAAACGTTTTCCATTGTTTGTTCTCTACTTCATAGACTATAGTATATTCAATAATTTATTAATGATTATATATGATATTATTACGCATCACCGACTTGTATTTAATAAATGAAAATGATATTAAATATAAAAAGTAATGTGCTTTTTAATTTCGAAATGGTATTAGCAGTAATTTAAATTAATTAATTATTTTTATTGTAATTTTTATAATACTGTTTTAATTCATAAAAAGTTGTAATAATAGATGAAAGAAGCCACATAAATATTATAGTACCAATACCTTAGGATGTAAAAAAATTATAATGCAAGGAGTTAACATCTGCGATGTACATAAGCGCGTTCACCGGCTCCTTCGCCAAATCTCGACAATAAAATGCACAACTTTATATCGCATGTGTATTATAATTTTAAATGCAAAATAAATTTGTGTAATTAACAAATAAATTCTTTCTGGATAGAAACAATATTCCAATAGAATTTATTATCTTATGACTTGCTAAACAACAATTTCAAACTTTGGTAAATAAAATTCAGCACAGGTCTATAATTTTAATTTCCTGTTCTTAAAAAAAAATATAAAAAATAACGTCTACATACTTTGCTTTGTTGTTTTACAGAAAAAATTAAATTTGTGTCTCAACATGAGCATAAGCACCCGTAAAGCGACTTTAATGAAATAACTTTTTACGTGTATGGAGGTATTAGATACATGATTGTATTACACAGTCGACTATACGTCTTCTATTTTAATAATTTTTTTTTATTGTGTGTTTCAATCAAATCCCATCTTGCTTCATATGCATCCTTTAAATTTCAGTTAAAATGCGCAAATGACTTAAAACAATTTATTTTAAAACCGTATTACATCTAATACTACTTGTTCTATTCGTTTATATTTCATCAATTATCCTATATGATTTGTTCCCGTAGTCCCTGATTACACTTGGTTGTCACTGCTAGATCTTACTGAGTGAACCACGGAGTTGGGCAAGTGTAGTATTATTCCTATAAAATATGCGTAATATGCAATGAAATCATTTCCTATATTGTTATGTCATTGAATTTGTTTTTTGTTTCAATATTTATTTATACGGTGCCCAAGCAATTGCCATGGCATACATGTATAAATTTAATAGTTTATATACAAAACATTCATTCTTAAAAATATGTTATTATAATAACTAAAAATGGATTAACATTATTATTGCTCTGCTTATTCGATTAATTTACTTTAAGGTAATTTTCTTAATTTTCAATTTTGATGTTATATAAATTGCACTTGTTGAGTGAGTAATTTGTTCTTAAACTCACAATTTACCTTATTTAATATGATCTGACGGCAAAAGTCTTCATCATTACTTTGCATATATCTCAAAATCATTTTTTTTTTTGGATGACCCTAACATTTGTCATCCTGTAATTGCTCATCATTTGTCATTGTCTTTCCGGATATGAGTATCTGCGATAATATTTCAGCATGTCATTAGGACCCACAAGCCTCAACGACATACAATGATTAATGCGTTCAAACTTAATAAAGGCTTTCTTTAGACTAGATTTGAGTATAATAACGTGATACAGACAAATAAATGATATCCGTTCTTAAAGTATTTATAATAAGTCATAATATAATAATATGATTATAGAAAATATTTTTATATTTTGATAAATAAGAAGATAGATAATATGATTTCTGCATATTATAATTAATTTGACACTAAATAGTATCATTCGTATATTACAATAAAACGGTATTTACTATTAGAAAAAAAGTAAGATTTTAATGTTTATATGCATTTTTAATAGCAAATAATAATTTACAATTTATCAGTGTGTAATTATATTTTGATGCATCACACTTGTGGTATTTGTAGCGTTGCACTATACAATAAAAATAAATTCGTCCAGGTTTCACATGATGCTAGCTCTCTGATGGGAAAACTTTGCTTGCACGTGGCACCCTTTAGTAGATTACATACAAACTTTGTTCAATTCCTGAATTTAGATTAAAATCTCTGACAAGCCATTAGTCCTCCTCTTCTACTTGAGTGACATATCTATTTTAAGAAATTAATTTAATTTATTGTGATATCTTTTATTTATTATTTTTTAAAGACAATACTGTACATAAAAATACTAATTTTATAAGAAACATTTCTAACATATTCCTGATATAAAAGAAATTCACTGGATTAGCGTAATACAAAATTCAAAGACAAATTTGATATTTTCAAAATAACACAACTATCACTTTTTATATAAAATTTCCTTCTTACTTTATAACTGTAATCAGTTTTAGTCTAATGCTTCGGTTGTATATATAACTAAAGTTTCTTCAGAGTAAATGTGCCAACACCTTCATTTGGAAAAGTTGAGGTTATAATCAAAAAAGGAATTTGGATTCTTTCGAACAAACGGTTCAGTGGAGGCAGGTTATGTACGGTGTCGGTCTACGGGTAGCAGTACGCTCTCGGTCACACTCCACGCATGTGGGCACAAAAAAATTGTAATGATGAATGATAATATTCAAAGAAAAGCTATATAGGATGAAAATTTCTGTAAGGAAGAAGAATAATTTAAATTGCCGCGAATACATAACTAACTCATAAAAATAGCATTAAGTAAATTCAATTGTTTATACCGTGGAAGTTTAAAACTATCTTTGTTTAAACTTATAAATACATATAATAAAATTATTCATTGCAATGACCGTAATAGCGGTACATTTTAATAAGGTATTAATTAATATCTCCAAATATAATTACATATTATATGCAATACAAATATGTAATTAAAAATATGAGTGGTGCGTATTCAGTGCATCAGTGTGGATTGAATTGAAACCATCGATGAAATATTATCCAAACGAATAAATAGGGTTTTTGTGCGTGAAATTTGCTCCTCGTCGAATTTACATGATGTATTTTGTGGTATACATTTATTGTCACAGATCTTCGTTATCTTTTGACGCCAGCAAATAAAATGTACGCTATTGCTGCAGTCTGTTTACGCTCAGGACATATATTGACACCACAACATGATAAACACCCGGAAGCATTAGCAATGTGATGGGGCTGCCATCCAAACTGAGTACGAACAAATAACCTGTCAACTATTAATAATCCCATGCCTGATATCATATCAACAATGAATTGCTAGTAAAAAACGTTGTAAATAAATATTTAAAAATAATTGATAAATTAAACATGTTTTCATATAGAGTATTCGGATATTGAAATAGACAAATTGCTAATAGATTGAAAAATATCAAAATGTAATACAGATAAATGAGACAAGAATCACCAAAATTAATGCAAATAATTAAGTAACTAAAGAGTAAAGATTAAACTTAGCTTAATATTAAATAAAAACAGGAACAAGAATTAATATTAATTATACTATTGTATTACTATGTGATTTGTATAAAAAATAATTTCTGTAAAAATAAATTGCAATAATATCGGATTCAATTGCGATTGAATTCGTGAACTGAAATGTTTCAATATGTTATTGCTTCCGATTAACATGAAATATAAATTCTGCTACTATGGAAAATATGCATTTTTAACAAAACAAAATTTATCTACACCTGGAAGGGAAATGCGCTGAGATTCCAGCACAGCCACCAAGCTTTGTATACTTTGCGTTTGTTTTGTCCGCTCGGTGTGTGCTGGAGTTATTTATCAAGATGTTGTCTTGTCGACAGAAAGCGCTTTGTGACATGCATGGCATGAGAAGTAATGAGCAGCGGGCGGGGCGGCAGTGACGATAAATGTGCAGACGGTGCAAACCGTGCAGAAACTTAACTTTCTGAACGCGCCATGCTTCCTTAACATGCGCCACGAGGACACGTTGAGTGGCAAACAACGTAATGAATTCTTTCGTGTTTTACGGCTGCTGTTGCCAGTGCCGTCTGTTTTACAACAAACATCAAAAAATACAAATACATAGAAAGCGCAAGAGCATTGGTGCTGGCGTTCATTGTCTCGGACCACCGCGTAGGAGGCGGTGTTATTTGATGCAGCCGGATTCAGATTTCCGAAACACGCGCGACAAAGCAAAGTCTGCGCGCAAGAGAACTATTTCTTTGTAAAGCAAACAAGCGCCATGGCAATCACAAGGCGGAATTAATTTGAAAACTTGTGGAAGAGGCAAAGTTGACTGATTTGAACGTCCAAAGGAGGTCAGAATTCAAGTGGAACAAATTGGTCAAAAGAACATGGGTTTAATTCATGGGGAAAATTAATACTGTTGCAATTTGCACAACAACTGGGATGGGATGGTAGGGGATGGGATGGTATGGGATGGGATGGGATGGGATGGGATGGGATGGGATGGGATGGGATGA
>JAODGC010045034.1:21738-48642 GCA_027574925.1 Ecitoglossa quadriceps | reverse complement strand
ATAATATAAAATCACATAATTGTAGTCAATATTTTCTTATTACTACTAGCGTTCTTCAATTGTTACTCATTCGTTGTTATAATAATATACTCCACGATGGCTCTCTTATCACAAGTCAAATAATTTCCTGGTATGACATAAGGAAAAAATATTTTATTTAAGCTCCCTAAAATTAAACGAAACATGTAAAAACAATTAAACGCCATGAATTGCCCTAGATCATTGAAGTGTTTTGCGTGTAATGTGGATACATTACCTTACAGCTAGACCTGACGTCTAGAGCTTGAGAAATTGAACTATGAAATTCAAAGAAATATTTATATGGAAGAATACTGCTCCTCTCAGGAAACCCTCAAATATTATAGTGTTCAATATTTGTGTTTTAATTTAATGCTATAGGTACCAGAAAATTAAGATTCAGTACTGATATTGGATGAGTTATTGATAAAATCTAGGTAAATCAATAGTTGTCACATCAATTAGATGCAGCTGTGGTGTTAAATTTAATGCCATTGCAAACTCTATTAAGGGATTTAGCTCTAATCCTTCACGTGCTTCTCCAACTATAACAAGAATATTTTTTGGATGCAGCAATATTTAGCAGAGATTAAATTATAATAAATAGAGTGGATTGATTCCTGATATATGAATGCAAGGAGGATTACAAAAGCGTACGTTGATTATAATATTTAGCATTAGATGCAGTGAAACAGCTACATTCATTTGTGTTGAAATTGTCAGTTGACATGGCCAACATTTTGAAGACTACTTAGTTTTAAGTGTTTCTTTATAAAGTTGTAGTCTATCTTTTCTTCTACTCCCTGTCCCTATATTTCTCACTCTTACAGCCTCTTTCCCTTGCTACACAAACTCACTCCTCTCCGTGCGCTTTCCTAACCTGCTTCTCAACTCTGTCTCTTCCGCGACCGCACACTCACGCACCACTGCTCTGACTGCCGCTCTTTCTTGTTCACACTGTCAGTCTCACCATTCCACACGCCCTCTCTTTATTATTAGACAAACTAACCATAACAAACCAAAACTAACATAAGATACATATAAAATCGTCTACAAAGTATAAATTAAAAATACATAATAACTTTGTTTGTGACAAGGATAAATGATAATGATTTAAATATTTGTGTTTATGCAGACTATTTAATTAATATGCGTAAGAATAATATTTATCAATGATTTCCTTGTGTTCGTATGCAGTAAACATTTCAACAACCTATAGGAGTTCCTACTTGATTGAATAGATAGATTGGTGTATTAGCATGTTTTACAGAACGATATATAAGCATCTTTTTTATTAGTACATCAATAAAGTTGAGTATAGAGAATCAATCAAGTAAATATTACGCTACTCACTTAAGTAAAGATCATACAATCAGAGAAACACATTAAATAGAATTAGAAAAATGATGTAAACACATTTATACCGGAAACTCTTTGCTAAGACTCAATATTTACAATCACAATAAAATACTGGACGTTTAGAATAACTGAGCCATTTTATTTAAAACAAGAAACAATCGTTTGTGTTTATCCAATGAAAATAGTTTCTTTCAAAGACCACTTAGATTTTCCTACCGCACTCACTAATGCTTAATACTCTTTCCGTCGCCAACTTTTGCCGGAGAATGCGGATGTGTAAAATGACCAATGAAACTATTCAAATATCAATATTTAAAAGAGATAATTATAAAGAAAATAGTACCTTATTAGATGTACAAACTGTATTCCCTTCTAATGTTTTATGACAAAAATATACAAGATGAATTATGATTATACAAATGATAGCCATTAATGTTCTCAGACAATAAAGGTGTGACGTGTACTCTAGTCACAGGTAAACATATTTCAATAGCGGATAAAATTTATTACAGATTACAGATTTTCATAAACTGGAAGTGAGTTTATGAGATTTGCATCTGTTTTCACTTTTTGAATTTTACTTGATCGCATGTTATGTTTTGCTTCCTTTAATTTGTTTCAATTTGAATTATGATTTTCAAATGTCTCGTTTACGGCCAAACTAGGTTATATTCTGCGTAGTCCCACCTACAGCAATAAGGGCACAACGTCCGCATGGTACGCATCCTCGACATTGACTATGCAAGGCAGATAAACAAAATTTCAATTTCCCTGTATGGTTTTCGTGACTTATAATATAGATATTTGTAATTGATTTGCTCATTCATTGAACTCTCCATGATTATATTCACTGGTCGTAACAAACTGCTTTTTGTCAGCGAATCGATGCAACGTGTCCAACGTGAATAAAAGCATAGCTCAATGAGCTCAGTACAGACCGTACAGCTTTGTTGTTGAAGTTATATGCATAATTGTACATCGTGTGCATTGAAAAACATTGCATACATAGTTGGAAGCAATTGCCGTCAACGCAACTCATTAGTAGCTTGACATTTCTGCCGAGCTGTGTTGTGATTGTTGCCTCTAGGTTAGCAAACCGAAAATTTCGAGTGAAAACTGAAATGTATTATTAGAAATTGCACATCACTGTGCGAGTACACGCAGAATTCATACACTCTACCACTGATTTGCTGCTGCTTCGGAAATCACAGCAACGACCCTTTGGTGTCTGGCGTATTTACCAATTTCCTTTTTTTGCTTACCTGCCGCAACCACAAAACGACAATGAAGGTGACTGTAACAACACTCACGGACTACATTTTTGTCCTGGATGTTGCGGCTGACTTGGAGCTGGAGAATTTCAAAGCCTTCTGCGAGGTAGAGAGCGGTTTTCCAGCCTCAGAAATTGTTATCGCCTTCAATGGTCGTCCCTTGATGGACGATAAATTGACGCTTAAAGAGCATGGCATCAAGGATGGGGATGCAGTGATATTACAACACATGCTCCAACAGTCTCCTTCACAAATGGATTTACAGGGTATTTATTTATTAGGGCTAGTTGAAGTTACTTCAATGATTATTTGATCATGGGGGTTGCATTTATTTCATGAAACTATTCTGACAAACAGCTCCTAATTTAGACTTCAGTGCCATCCAAGTTCCCAACATGGCAAGGAACAATCGAGTAACTGCTGTGCAATCTCCTGTGCTTCCTACAACTCCAGGTGGAAGGCCAGCGAATGAAGATGATCCTGTCATGATAAGAGATATGTTCCTGGCAAATCCAGATCAACTGGCTTTGCTTAAGCAAAACAATCCTAGACTAGCAGATGCCTTACTTTCAGGAAATTTAGGTAACTTGTAGTACTTTAGAATAACAGATTTGTAAGTCTAATTGGAATGTGAATCTGCAGAATTATTTGCCAATGTTCTAAAGGAGCAGGTGACTGCTCGCCAGGAACGTGAAAAACAACGGCAGCGCTTACTAAACGCACATCCATTTGATACAGAAGCACAACGCTTAATTGCAGAAGAGATTCGACAAAAAAACATTGAAGCCAATATGGAGGCAGCCATGGAGTATAATCCAGAGTCATTTGGTACAGTTGTTATGTTATATATTCATTGCCGCGTGAATGGGCATCCGGTCAAGGCGTTCATCGATTCAGGTACTTACTGGAAAGACTACCTCACTGGTCACATGATATTGAATTGTTGATTGTAATTGTATGATATTGTGTTGTATATAATAGGTGCACAAACAACGATTATGTCCAGTTCGTGTGCGGAACGTTGTAATATTATGCGACTGGTTGACACGCGATGGGCTGGTATTGCGAAAGGTGTGGGTGTTCAACGCATTATTGGGCGCATTCACATGGTGCAGATACAAATCGAAAAGGATTATTTAACGACCAGTTTTTCCGTGTTAGAGGAACAACCAATGGATATGTTGCTAGGACTTGATATGTTAAAAAGACATCAAGTTGGCTTTGTGAGCTTGAAATTTGGTTACTTGTCTAACTTGTTTAATTTTAGTGCTCAATAGATCTTAAAACAAATGTACTAAGAATAGGTACAACAGGCACAGAAACAAAGTTCCTCTCGGAAGCTGAACTTCCCGAATGCGCGCGACTCAGTTCCAACTCTGAAGATGAAATGATGAAAGAGTCACGTAAGACCGCCGAAGATTTTGACTTGCAAAAGGCAATCAAACAAAGTATCGGTGAAAGTATGTATACGACAGAATTATATTGATTCCTATTTGTTTTTAGAAACAGCTCGTGCTCCCAAACGACATGATAACACTTCCCATCGCCATTCCCCAGAAAGAAAACGCCATTGAACTCCCATTCCCAAGACGACAAATTCCCGACTATGTCCATCGATACTCATTACTAACATTAAAATTACAATCGCACAGCACTTACACTGATTTATTTGTTAAACATATTTTTAGATGATGGCGCAGGTCCGAGCACAACATCAAATACGTCGGCGTCAGATAAGTTCACGGAAAGTGACGTCGCTGATTTGATGGCAATGGGATTCCCTAGGGATCAGGTCGTCGAGGAATTGAGACGTTTCATTGGGGACAAGACGAAAGCAACAGCAGCGCTATTTGCCAAATCGTTGCAATTTTAACACCAACTCCACGTTACAACCTCCGCAATGGACATCGACCTACTACCTCTCGCGTTTTCATTTTTCTTTTTGGGGTTTCTTTCACATAATTTTGAGATGTATTTACTACACACTTGTAATAATGGATATGAGGCCAGCATTCAAGTGTGAGCATCTAATTCTAAGTTTATCGTTGTTGGCGAATCGGAATTAGCTTTATACACTTTTATACAAGTAACAGTTAGACTCTTTATACACGCTAATTAGGTTGGAATCGTGCTAAAAGCAAATAATTCACATCTAAATTATTTGGCTTATAGTTATCGTCACACCATGCTCAACACATATTTGATGAAAAATATTTACTTCAATTGATGGTATTGGTATTTAGTGTTATATTGAAAAAAGCTATAAACAAATCATCCCACGAAACAGATTAAACTCGAATATGACAGATAGGTGTTTCAACGAAACATTGCCGCGTACTTCTTATGCGCCAATCTTTTCAATCTCATCAGTATCATCAGCATTCAAGAGTTCGATCTTCTTGTTGAAGTGCGCTTCTATATCACGACAAATGGCTTCAGTCTTAGGCCCATCAACGAGGTTGATGGCTATTCCACGCTTACCAAAGCGTCCAGTACGTCCTATTCTGTGCAAATAAGTTTCGCAATCAGCATGACCATTGAGGTCAACCGGTAGGTCAAAGTTGACGACGATGGTGACTTGCTCCACATCAATACCTGTCAAAACACAATAAGATAAAACAAATCATGAAAATAGAGATGGTACGCAATTTTACCCCTAGAGAGTACATTTGTTGTTATAAGAACTTTCTCCAGGCCGTGCCTGTACCGATCTAAAATACTAATACGTTGCTCCACTGTTTGGTCTCCCGTCAACAGTGCAACAGCATGACCATCCTTGGACATCTTCTCCGAGAGCCAGGTAGCGGCTCTGCGAGTATGACAGAAAATAATGGCTTGCCCCACACTCACAGTTCCATAGATATTTGTAACGGCGCTGTATTTCTTCTGCTCACTCGCACATTTAACATAATATTGTTTGATATTATCCAGACTTTCTTCCTCGCGTTTTAATCGAATTATTACCGGATTATTCACAATTACTTCGGCGAAATCCATTACTTTTTGATCGTAGGTGGCAGAGAAGAACATCATCTGGCAGGTATCGTTATTAATATTCCTAAAACAAATGTAAGTTAGAACACAAGTACTTTCCTTTATTGCCACTGCAAAAACGTACTTATGAATTCGGATGCATTGATCTTGGTGTCCTTGAGTTGCAATCATAACATCAGCCTCATCCAGGACAAACACACGGAGTTTTTTCAAGTCAAATACTTTCAATTTAGTGGCCCAGTCAAGGACCTTGCCTGGAGTGCCAATAACAACTTGTTCTTCAATTTTAGTTCCACATGGTAGTTCTTCACCTCTCACAGCAAAACGCAATTCGATATCTGGGCAGAATTTGCCCATTTTAGCAGCTACCTCACCAGTTTGGATTGCCAGCTCATATGTGGGAGACAAGCACAGAACTTGTGGAAACTTTTCACTTGGATTAACTCTGCTAAGCATTGCCAAAACAAAAGCTGCTGTTTTACCAGTTCCTGATTGAGACTGTGCAATCAAGTTTTGTGGTGGTTCAGCCAACAAAGTTGGAAGAGCTGCCTCCTGTATTTTAGAGGGAGCATTGAATCCCATATCATAAACCCCCTTAAGTAATTCATGGCGTCTACAAGCAAATATAGAGTTAAGTTAGTTCTTATAGAGTGTATATACTTACAAATTAAGTGCTTCAAAACTCTTGACAGAATACAGTGGTGATGTTGGATCTTTTCGTTGGATCTCAATATCATTCTTGTTGTCCACCAAACCACTTCGTATTACCTTCTGCAATAGACTTACCTCAGCTGGACTGAATGCTTCATCATTGCCACCTGTATTCTGTGTATCAGCAGTTTTCGATAAGTTAACATTGGACATCTGCAAGAATAGGTTATTTTCCAAACATTAGCTATTTGATTTTGTTCATACCTTATCCGTGACCAATTTTTCTTGTTCGGATACATATTTAGTCCAATCTACATTCTCTGTCATAGTTAATGTGAATTATTCTTAAGAAATAAGACAAATACGAGTGAGATCCTTTGACGAACCTGTGACACAAAATAGGCTTCTTAACCACGCTATGCCGGAGGCGTACTTGAATAAGTCTAGTAAGAAGAGAGTGCTAGGAAGAATTGATAATTGAGTCTGGGTGGCTTTGATTGCAAAGACTGTATTATATCGTCGTCAATGTGGTTGCGATAACGCGGCTGTCGCCTGCAGGGCGATGCTTTGATACAATGGGAAAGGCCACAGATTGGATGAATTGACTTGATGAGTATGGATTGTACTTTAAATCCTTGTAATCTAAATAAACAATCTCCTTACTATTTTCTATTGAAATAGCAGTTTATTTAATCTAGAATATGCAACATAGTTTCCTATTTGCGTTATAAATAGAAAAAAAAAAAATGCTTCATGTAGGGTGCTAGGGTCAGTCACTCGCCCACAGCCTGTCCTTGTGCGCGCACATATGTTCCTGATCAACATCATACCTGGGCCAGACCGCGAGTATGAGAGGGATAGGAGGTTACTATTACCTTTCCGATTGTCAATGGCAGGGTTGTGACTCAATCTCGCAATCCCTAAACCTATCGAGGGCGGTAAAAATTTGTTGCCCGCGAGTTTTGAGACTAGCACGTTCAAATTCTCGCAAGGAGGCGCGAGGTATACTGGATTAGGTGCAACTCCAAACCAATTTGGACATCTATTATGTAAAATTTACTCAACATATCATTTTTTTACAGATATCTTCGTTTTCTTTGTCAAGATGTACTAGCACATGCTGGTACTTGACATGTCCGGTAGACCAATGCTCGTGCTGTTGGTTGCCTACACTATTCATGATAATATATATAAATTCAACAAATGCAAAATATTCCACTTTGGACTAAATATCCATCATCATTTTTGTTAGCGGTTACATATTTTTTTATTATTTTTTGCTAAGAATTCAAAAACATTTCCTGATTTTTTTAATATTGATTTTTATATTTGGGGTCAATTTCGGTTGTGATTATTTAAAAAACTTTAACAACACTTTCCTAATTTATACTGAGAGAATGTATGAATAATTTATCACAGTATTTAACGGGACTCTTGGATTATCTTCGTTGTGTTAAAATCAATTGTCAAACAAATCAGCTACAAAACCCAAGATAAAGATTCGACAGTATAATGTTAAAGCAGTGACATTTTTTATGTGGTTTTAGTGGTAGTAAATCATACAAAATGATGGAAATAAGGCAAACATGAGAACTGACAATCAACAATCACTAAATAGCTCCGCGAAAAATAAACAAAACTTTTTGTTGCGCAATGTTGTTGCGCCACCTCCAGTCATTTTCTAACACTATCCCCTGACATTTCTTGCCTGATTAATTTGACAAAACTTGCCAATACGACAAATCCATCAACAGATTTGGAAAGCTTAAACGAAATTAACAGAAAACAACGCACTTCTCAACTGTTTTAGGCTTATTTGAAATTTGCGAAAATGTTTGGGCCTATACCAGAAGAAATAAAAGGAATTCAACATTACATGAAGCTTGCGGAGGACCATGATTCGCGTAATATTTTAGTGTCATATTATGGTACATACATATTACTCATTACTGTTAAATGTTATAAAGTTATTATTTATAGCGCGGATGTCAGCTATACAAGTAGCCATGAAAATTATTCCTGGAGTTAAACCTGCAACTGTATCTAAATATCTGATGAATATAATGGATTGGCTTGAAACAACCAAGAATCAAAACAGAGAAGTTGAGGGAATCACAAATGATACAGTAGCACAAGCATTAATCGAAGATTACACACTGAAAGTATATAATGTTGCATATCAGTGTGATTGTAATGGAAAGTTCACCAAGTAAGGATATTTCTTATAGAAAATTTATCAACATGTTTTACAAAATCACATTCTTTGCGCAGAAATGTTGTTAAAGCATATTACACAGCTGGATTGTTGTGTGAAGTATTGCAACAGTTTGGTCCCTTATCTGATGAATTAGCAGAAAAAGGTCAGATATCAAAATACCGAGCTACTTACATCCATAATATGTTAAAGCAGGGATTGCCACCCCAGAGGATCAATGAAACTGTAGTGGAATCTGATGAACAAGAATCAGAACACATGTTAACCCATGATGAGATTAACGAACGGCGCAGGCAACGTGGAGAGGATCCACTTCCATTAACGGAAACAAGTTCAGAAGACGCATCTTTCATTCTTCCCAATGTATGCAGAATTATAGCATTTGTATGAATTAACTACTTAACATAAAATTGACTTTTGAAGCTAAATGAGACGACTGATCCATCATATCAACCAGAGACTCTTACACCAGAAAAGATAATTGATGATGGTGCGCCCACAATTCCCATGTGGCCGGAAATTAGAAGTCTGCCTCCAGAGCCCCAACCGACCCCACCAACCCCTCTACCAACGCCACCACAGGCACCGCAATTTATACCTGCAAGTTCACATTCTGTTGCTATGTTGAGGCCAGAGCAAACTGAGAAGGCGTCAAAATACTGCAAATGGGCGTCATCTGCGTTAAACTACGATGACATTCCTTCGGCAATTGATAACTTGGAGAAGGCATTGTATCTGTGCAGATACGGCCAAGAGAGGCCCTAATTGGCATCAAAGAAATAAACCATTTAGCTAACTGCAACATATTCACTGATATATTTAATAGTTCATTTTAAAAAGCAGTTTTACTTGAAGTCAATGACAGTTTGCATGACTCTACCAGTGTGAAACATATAGTTGAGAAAGTATCTCTAATAATTTTACAATTACATGTTGTTACATTAAGCATACACTTTAGCCCTAGAATTTATGTTGAAGAATATTATAAATATTTACTTCTTCTGTATTATAAAGTTGTTACTGGAAATAAATTATTTTACTACTGCAACAATACATGTTAAAATAAATTAATCTTCATGGTGCAACAAATAAATTTGTATAACTTTCTTTCTTACATTTATTCATCTAGTGAAGGTTTCTTTGGTTTCATCTGCTCTTCAATCTGTGCAGCACTTTGATCAAATTGCATCAAAAGCACTTCCATGCTATTCAGTATATCATTATATTTGTTAATTGTCTCCAGCACTTCTTTACTCACATCAGTACTCTCCAAATGAATATTCACATTGTTTGCTACAATCGTATTCAATTTATCACTTAATGTGGTAACATTTGCAATTGCATCTGAATCCACAAACTTTCTCACTCTTTGAAATTCATTCAATTGTTCACCAAATTGTTTCAATTCTGGATAAAGCAACAAAATATATTGTCGCTTGGCCTCAACCTCTATATCATTGTTGGGATAAGTAGGATCCAAGAATTCATTTAACTCTGGAAGGCGTTTTAGAACCTTAACGATATTGTCGCGACAACTTAATGCTGATCTAATCATGGTATGCGCGTTGAGTAGGGCATCAACAACAGTAATTTCTGGTTTAGTTAATGGTGGTTTAGGCCCAAACACGGTCTGTTCCATTGCAGCTACTCGTTTTTCCAAAACCGCAAGAATCTGGTCATCCATTTCTTAGAAATTTTCTGTCGATGTATAATCAGAAATAAGTAGATAAGTGTTTGCAGAACTTAAATGATAATTAGCATTGAAGTGTAAAAATTTCACTGAATATTTTAGCTGGTCTTCCCGAAAAATTGAGTACAAGGTTGAACTTGACGACTTATTTTGAGGTTATTATGAATAATCCAGGCCTGGAACATGTTTTACTTGAATAGTTATTTCATTGTAAAATTTATTGCAATAGTAAGCAAGAATATTAATTTTATTTCCAAATAAATGCTAGATTCATAAAATAAAAAACAAATGATTTTTAAGCCAATTGTAACTAATATAATCCAATTTGAACACTCATTTCCACACGAGAAATCACCAAAATACAAAGATTACAAAGAACATTGCGAAACTCACAAAGAAATTTTAAACAGTCATATCCAATCCTGTCATTGGATATTAAAATCGTAGTAAATGTTACAACAGGATATTATAAAATGCTGCGATGCATAAAGCATAAACAAGCATTCGGTTACACCGTATCAATATGATATCAGCAAACCAAAATAAGTTGACCTGCAATTAATACTGACGACGATGAATCAAACAACTGCTGATTCATAAACGCAATGGGCAGCAATCGTCGCAAACTAGAGCAGTTTAGAAGACCCGGTGAGGTCGGCGAGTGCGCCGAATCCAAATCCGGAGCTTCCGTGTGCTTTGTGGAGACACGCGGCGTACAAAGGTTCCAGTAAGCTTCGCGTCCTCCGTGTTCTCCCTCCCGAAGAGTAACATGGCGTCCCGGTACTCTCCGCAATGACGAACCGCAGCGGATCTTCGCCACAAATTGCCAAAGTAAATAGTTAAGTAATAAACACACAAAAATTCTGCATGCAGTTTTATCGCGTCATCGGGCGTAGTGTTAGGTGTGCGCAGATATAATTGCATGCTACCTTATCGATCCCTCAAACAATCCACTTTTTCCCGGGTCTAGCGCTGCTTTACCCACGTGTTTCACGAGCTTCCGGTTGCACATACCCGCCGATCAAACTGATGCTAATTCTTTCAGCCTGAAACGTAATAGCATCGTGTCAGTGGTTCGTAATTAAATCAACTCCCAAGCTAATGACGTTCTTTGATTACGCGTCGTCGTTGTTTATTTGAGCAATAATTGATACGTTGTGGAAAAAAATCAATATCGTCCTTTGGTTTGGTATGAGTTTGGTTGGCGCGCGTTTGAATCCATCCAGTCGAGGTGTAAATGAGCGCTGCGGATAAGCATTTATTGATTTCAGGCACGAAAATCGCACAGGATTGCGCTTCCTTGTATTCCAACTTGGTGTAGGTAGTGTTTGCATGCTCCAGAGTTGTAGACTGATACACAGCCGAGAGACGGCAGCTTTAGTGCAATCTAAACTAAATTTAGAAGAAGCATACATGTGCATTCCAACCCAAGAATGCCACTTTTTCAATCGAATGCATACGTTGCAAATGGCTGGTGCTTCTAAGGTGGTAGGTAGCGAGATAGATTTTTTATTCCGCAACGCAGTTTCTCTCATTTTTGCCATTTTTTCAACTGCGTCCAATTCGAAATATTAACTTAGACTTGCGACGAAATTCGCGCGAAGCATGTGATTTTGTTGAGTCATAAAACACCGGATGTTCGATTTGAAAACACAATCGATATTTCGTTGTACAGAATACGTTGCCAAAGTTTCGTAGGAACGGAGTACTGTGCTCTTTGTAATTCGAATTTTGTTGGGTTAGAAAACATTCGTGCTCTCTATATCTGCACAAATACTGGATTTAGAAACTTAAGTAGATAACAACATGGATACTTGACAGCATCTCATTATGCTTATAAGTGTAACCTCATGTGACTTTGGCTCCATTCTTGGGCTGAGTTGTTCTCACACGTGCCGATTGAATTTTCGTTGAAAGCGACGCATAATTTTAGAATATTGTTTACAAGCATGGCAAAGCAGGAAATCACGAAATGTTCGCCAGGTTCAACATCGCATGTCACTAATTGCACTCTGCTCGTTTTTTTTTTTTTTATTAGAGGCAACTCTAAGCAGTAGCGAACTTCAAATACTGCAACTTCCATAAACGTTATAGATATTTATAAAAATACAATAAGGATAATATGAGTAGTCAAAAATGACAAACACTTTTTGCTTGCGCTGTAAAATGTGTCGTGATGTGCAATCAAAATAAGCGCCGATCCGTGTCTCATCCAAATTCTCATGTGTGATTATTTGTAATTAAAGCAATTGACCACAAAAAATGAAGCGATTTTTATTTATTAGTGCTCGCACGAGACGCCGCAGTATATAGTAGCAGGTGTCGAGTTGCAATCACATATATAAAGCTGCACTTTGCAACCAATGCTGTTGGTCGAATTGGCACAATAAGCTAAACAGTACGTGCCGTAGACATCAGCAACTTCCCTTCCACATCGCAAAAAGCCAACTTTTTTTTTATTGTAATCTGACTTGTGCAACCTAATTGTTTATTGTCTCCAATTTGTAAAATAGTTCTATAAAACAATCTCGGTGTGTGTGTGTGTGCGTGTGTGTTGCATGTTTCCAAACCAATAATAACGTAATGGATTTTCTTCCAGTACAACAACTCTAAGATGATCAAACAAAAGTGAAGCAGTTTCATCACACCACTACCAACAACACCCCACATCGTAATCCGAGCGAGTTGCCTCGTGTGGTTCCTGGTCGCTTGAGAAATTGCAGGAGAACACCGCTTGCGTCAATATGCTGCCGTACTCAAGCGATTTAATATGGCTCATTGTCTTGGGATTCATTATTGCGTTCTTTTTGGCTTTCGGGATCGGCGCTAACGATGTGGCCAACTCCTTTGGGACCAGCGTTGGATCCAAGGTGTTGACCATCACACAGGCTTGTGTGTTGGCCACCATATTCGAAATTGCGGGAGCGATATTAATTGGTAACGAGTAGAAAGTTGGTTATCTTTAAGTGATGCCTATAACTTGTGTAATTTAGGCTATAAAGTATCGGACACCATGCGCAAAGGAATCCTAGACGTTTCGGTTTATGAACATTCCGAAAAGGAGTTGATGCTAGGCTGTTTAAGTTCGTTAACCGCCAGCGCAGTATGGTTGTTAGTAGCCACCTTTTTCAAGCTGCCCATTTCGGGAACACACAGCATCGTCGGTGCTTCAATTGGCTTCAGTCTAGTCGCAAGAGGAACTAGAGGATTACACTGGAAAACCCTAGGAACTATTGGTGACATAACAAGCTTAAATGTAAATCTTCTTATTTCATAGTCTGCTTGCCTTTGTTCCAGTTGGATCTTGGTTCATCTCGCCAGTTCTTAGCGGAATTACCTCTGTTCTTATCTTCACCATCATCAAACATGGAATATTGCGTCGAAATGATCCAATGGAGGCCGGTTTAAAATGGCTGCCGATCTTCTACGGCTTTACCATCATCGTAAATGTCTTCTCCATTGTTCACGATGGTCCAAAACTGCTTCACATGGACAACATTCCATTATGGGCCGTTTTCACAATCAGCCTTTCAGTCGGTGTGGTTGCAATGCTTATTATTCTTGTTGTCATTGTCCCATGGCACCGTCGTTCTATTAAGCAACTCGAGGAAAACCATCGCCGGGCCAATTTTACCATGGGCGAGTCCATGGAGAACTCACCAGAGGGTAGTCCGAAGAAGTCAATTAGAAACTCTCAGATCAGTGAGCGCAATCTTTCAGTGATCAACGAAACGAATGAAATGAGCCCATTGGACCCGGCAAACGGAGGGCGTTATCTCAAGGAACTGAAACTCGCAAACGTCAACAGTACTACGTCAATGATTACCGAAATTAATCCCACCTTATCGCCAAACTCGAGTGCTGTACCTTTAATTATAAACAAGAGTGTGGTTAAGAAACAAAACGACGAGGGAATATGTGCTATCGAACTGCAGGAGAATCCGGAGCTCATGGAAGAGAACAAAAGCGTGTCGAAGTTGTTTAGCTTCTTGCAGGTACTCACTGCGATCTTTGGGAGCTTTGCTCATGGAGGAAACGATGTCAGCAATGCGATTGGGCCGCTGATTGCGCTGTGGCTTGTCTATACTGAAGGTTCCGTTCAGCAGAAGAGCGAGACACCATTGTATATTTTGTTGTATGGAGGCTTGGGTATTTCTGTTGGATTGTGGCTGTGGGGGCGTCGTGTGATAAAAACAATTGGTGAAGATCTGACCACAATTACGCCATCAACGTAAGTTGAATCCGGTTTACAAAGAAAGAAAATAACAATGGCACATTCTGTAACAGGGGGTTTACTATCGAAATTGGGGCTGCATTTACTGTATTGTTAGCAAGCAAAATTGGTCTACCTATCTCGACAACACATTGCAAAGTCGGCTCGGTCGTCTTTGTAGGATACTTCAACTCTTCAAAGAAGGGTGTAGACTGGTCCCTATTTCGGTAAGCTCACGATACTCCACTTTACGGCCGTTGGCTAATTTGAGTGTGCTTTTCAGGAACATCATTTACGCTTGGGTCGTAACAGTGCCAGTAGCAGCATTGCTTTCAGCTGCTTGCATGTACGCCCTACAGAATCTTGCGCTTTAGGGGACCATAAACACTGGCAAAAAATGAAACAAATGCTCCACTTATTTATAACCATTTTCCACTTTCGTTGCTATTGCAATATTCGATGATCACGGCGCGCTGTCTCAGAACTGAAATTGCACAGTTTCATCAGCGCGCCGTGTTACTCAAACTATCAAATGGCATAGGTTGTTCTTCTGACGCTAATTATTCACAAGTTGATTTGTTTTTCACTTAGTTCACTCATAATTTAGTTCTGTTCCCATTAACTTATTAAACTTCATCTAATTACCTACTCGTCTATCAATTCGCCTTCAATTTTGTAATCTTTACACCAAAAGAAACGTGGAAAAAAACGAAAAATCGATGTGTACATTCAATATAGTCATGCTTTGAGATTACCTCCAATATTTCAAATGCAACAAGCTACTCGGCAAAGCGGAGAATACACTCAACAATTATAAACTAAGGAAGTTGGAGATAAACAAAAGTAACTGTGATTGAACTGTTAATAATTCCAAACGATGTGGGCAAAACGAAGTAAATATTGGTCTATTTTACTCGTACAATGCGTGATTTGCCGTTACACCCCGTTGGACCGAAGAACCGACAGTCTGTGACTTAATTATAACTACTTGTAGATGATTGATTATTGTTGATTGCTCTGGCGTATGTTGAATGATCTGGCTAATCAGCTAGAGGATAAATATGTTGTTACTTGAACGAATATGATATATAAATGTGTAGAGCAAACAAGCAAAAAACTGATGGTTAAATAAACCTGGAAACAAATGCTTAAGCTATTTTAAAGTCTAAAAGTGTTGACCGGTGCTTGAATTACAAACAAACGAAGCAATTGCGTACGACAGATTCTTGCTTGATGTTCCATGTGAACAAGTTTGGGTGAACGTAATAAAGGGTCTATTTTTTCTACTGAAGGGACTATCGTAAGTACTGCACTGCGAGCGACCTGAACTGAATAACAAGGGGTCATCAATATAATTGGCATTCAGATGAACATGAGCAATGATTGAACAACATAGTCTAGCTTGCGTAAAATACAGCCGTAGTAATTTATGTCATCACTCTTTGTGACTCAATAGTATCTAAACCAAATGACTTATGGTTTGGTTGACTCGCAATGAAATTAATTGTGGTACCGTGGCTATGGTTACATCGGAGATAATACGAACGATACATTGCAAATGTCGACACAGCCGTTAGTTTATATGTTACATGATCAATTGTTACCACTTACACCAAAATATGTTCGCTACACGCACGATATACGTCTACCAGTTGCTCGTAACGGATTGTTACGCAGTTGGAAAGACAGCGAATTCCGCAAAAACAGCTTCACAAAACAAGAGCATGTTACCTACTTGTATTTTCTTCGTTGTGACGATGAGTTCTCAAGTATTGAAACAATAAATTGGTCTCCTTAGAAGTATCGTTTTCAACCTTTATTAGCATTTATCGCATTTTTGACATCTCAAATATTTGGTGTTCCCACAATAGCAATGAAATTGCATTCCTACTGCAGAAAGATGAAACACAAATTAATTACTCGGTATTAATTAACTATGTCGCCAATGCCAAAGCATATTACCCGATATTTTATAATAATTTAAACGCTATAATCAATAGAATAGCTAAAGCGCTAATATTACATGAATTCTTACATGTACAAGACGAACAATTTTGGTTTCGCGTTTCATAAAACCTTACCGAAATTTCCCAATACATGTACGTCAAGAAAAACTCCGTGAAACCATAGACATATCTAATAAACTCTTCATTTGAATTATTGCAATATGTATGTAGTTCAGCATGTTCCCAACCAAACGTGTTTTTCAATCATCGCTTGGATGATATGCAACTATAATAATTACAATGTTATTCGTTCATCAACTAGTGCACGTCCAAAATTAGGTAAACTTTATGTATCCTCTTCGATAGTCACTTCGTTGACAAACACCTCCTCATCGTCAAAGTTCTTCGTCGTCATTTCCTGTTCGAATAAATCTTCTTGTATATAAACCTCCTCAGGCTCACATTCGGGTTCTTCAATCTTGACTTCTTCGCCAATCTCCACTTCGTCAGCGATTTGATATTCGTCGATGTCTTGAATTGGTTCTGTTTTAACATTCAATGTTGGTACTACAGTACTTACCGAAACTGCCTTTGTTTGCAACAAAAACGATTTGTTCTTATCCTGTAAAACAAAGAACATATTTTTACTCTGCTCCCATTACAAAAAAGCAATAATTTTACTTACTTCAACATTGTTTTGTGGAATCACTTTCAAGACAACATTTTTACCTGATGCGGTTTTAACCAGTATGAGATTAGATGTTGTAGATCCAATCTGACTCGCGTTTGTTATCAAACTACCCCCAGTTAATTCCTGTTGATCTTCAGATTCTCTACTCTCAAAGTCATTCGCATCCAGTGTAAGCCCATAATGTATATCAGTTTGCCAAGGATTGAATTTACCCCCAGTCTGTTGTACCCATTCTCCATTAACAAGACAATCATCAAGTTCTTCAGTGTAATTACCATCTTCATCCACATCTCCATGTTTTCGTTTCCGCGTAGGCGTTGTAGTGTTGCTCAATCGTTTGCCTCTCCGTGAAATTGTGTAATGATCAGGATCATAACCCTCTTTCCTCATCATTTCAGGGAGATACCTTCTTCTGGCGTTAATAAACCAATTGCTGATTTGCAGGAATGTAAGATTGGTTTCCTCCGACAGGATTTGCTTCTCTGCTTCTGTTGGGTATGCATTAAATCTGTGTTCATATAGCCAGTTTTTAAGTATTTTTACTGATGTTTTGGGCAGGTGCCCCCTTCGTTTCTGACTTGAATGTGGTGAAGGTCTTACAATATTCCTAACGGTAATTGGTTCAGCCTGATAGATGGCTTCAGCAGGAAGCTCAATCTCTTGCTCTTCATATTGTTCAATTTCTTCATCTGTTTCAATTGTACCACTTACGCAAAAGTCTTGAAAATGCACTTCTTCATATTCATGCTCAGGTTCACTCATTGCTTGAATTCAGCTGTAACTTTAATAGTATGTGTAAGTTACATGTAAAGCACAAACCTTAAGTAAATTGATGTTGGAACCATCAGGTGTATTGTATTGATGCAAATCAAGTATTGCAGTGAAAGGTTCAAAGGAAGCTTCAAAGAATCGTACCGAAACCCACATACGAGGTTTTCAAATAATAAATGAAGATAAAATTGGGCTAAATTTATAAGTTTCACTGCCCCTTAATGCCAACAGAGCCTCACAACCCAGTTGATAAATAAACGGGAACCATTGGGCCGGCCATTGAGGCACGCGATAGTGCAGGAGCATCCTAATGGCGGAACGGGGCGTGTACACACTTCCCAAACAACTTAAAAAAACCAACGCACAGAACACTGATTGATTTAGTTTATGATAGAAAATTAGCCATCAATAATCGGGCGAAGATTGAGCACAAACCCGAGGAGGAAATAAACAAAAATTTGTCACATCCTTTCATGTCAAACAAACGTCAACTGTCAACGTAATTGTCGCGTCAATTTGGCCGTCTGTGTCAAGATTGGGCTCGCAAATTTACGAGGCGAACGGGAACATTTCTTACGAAGCGATTTGCACTTACCGCTTAAGAAAAGTCAGCCGAGAAAGAATTCCCTGCGGAACGCCGCCACCAAAAAGTAGTCGATAAAATACAAGCTTATTACGTCATCAAGAGGCTAGGGAATTTCTATCGTTAGTTGCGGAGCTTTAGAAAAATGTTACTAAAAGATGCAAACCGAGCGGTGTTTTCAAATTGGTTTGGGCGTGAAAAATGAATATACAAAGTAAACCTACTGATTCCAATATTCTGTACGCAATAGAATTTTATTAAAGCAAATACATGTCAACGCATTAATTAATCTGTTTTATACGCGATTAAAACTGTTTGTTTACTAATAATAATGGGAGTTTTAATAATACACTTGTTATAGGCAACCCAAATTACTAGTAAAGTAGAAATTAATACAGAGCTGCCTTAACGGCAATATTATTTAAAAAAACTAGTCTATCGAAAAAAACCTTAAACGCATCAAATAAATTGTAAAACATAATCAGTGTTAAAAAATACTAACTTATTTCCAATCATAAATAGATATTTATTAACAATAACAAATCTGATATTATTTTACACATTTTTCTTTTCGTACAACACCATGTATTGGCCTCACTCGGCACTAGTCGTTGTTCTGCGGGCTTCCCCCACACCACGCTTGACAACCGCAAGCTACGATTGGTTGCAGCCATAAGCACAGCGGAAGAGTAAAATTTCAAAAAATAAATCTCGCATTCGGCGCGTTATTTCCAGAGGTACTGGTCGCATGTTTACGTCGCGGCGCGCAAACCGTCGTATTTGTTCGATGTCGCACTATCCACAAACAAGTCAACTTGCATTGTTTCCAGTCATTCCGATAACATTTATTTTGCATGAAACATCTCCAAGTACTAACAGAGGTTATCGACGCATGAGTCAACTACGCGAATATATTGCCCGTATAATATTTGCCGTAAAACTGAACGCAAGTGAATAAATGAGTGATTGTTAAGTTGTTAAAAGCAGCCAAGTAAGTAAGTAAGTTGGAAGTCCGCAAGTTGTCGCCAGGCGGTGTAGAGGTTCGGAAGACGCTCGATTGTTTTTGGTGGGTGAGGGTTTAGTTTCATGTTCATTTTGCATATTTTCATGACTAGATCCACACTCATGCAAAACGACGAACATTCAACAATAATTTGTTGTCAACACTACAAATGGCATAAGGGAGTATTCCATTGAAAAGCTCCTTTTCAAAGCAGCAACTAATTACCGACTCGTGGTGAACCCAATATTCCTTTCCCGGCGATTAACTTGTTCAAAGACGGAACAATTGTTGTACATCTACTACTACCAGTGCTTTAGGTACAAGGAGAGAGACAACTGTAACTACACCAAATTACGTTTTTTCCTTGAAACAACTCCGGGTCCTGGCTGCAAACGTTATAATTTCAATGCGAGCGAACAATGAGCAGCAAGAGCGGCATGTGTAAACTTGAACATCAAACGAAACAATTGAACGCTGTGAATGCGAGCAGGGCGAAGGAGACTTTTGAATCAGCGCAAGTAGAATTACGTAGAGTGGAAACGCGTTTCAACAGCATAACGCAAATATGCTGGAAATAAAGACGTTGCGTAAACTGTGTGTGCTGGAGACTGCGGGGACATTACAATGACCGCTTCAAGGACACTTTGGTCACGCCGAAAAACAAATTCTTCATTTTGTGAGCTGCGTTTTCTACCTGACCAGGGTGACCCAAGCGCTCGCTCCTCTTGTGTGCATTTTTTGGGAGCTTTGTTTGGCGTCCAAACAATCTTGCTTGTCTTATGCCTGCAGCTCTTTCAAAAGACGTCGTAAAACTTTAAATGCCGGATGTTCGTTTTTTCCAGTTCTTGGGTTCGGCTTACGTACGCACCGCAGTGGAGAGTAACGGATTTTACAACTACATTCGCGTGATGAGAACAAGGACCTTCTTTAAGTTTATAATAAGCACGCATCATTTTCTCGCTAATTTTTGACCAAGTTTTGTCTTCTACAACTAGACGCAAAATGGCGCTGCGGGTGAATTTCACACGCCATTGTCGTCTTTGGCGTTCAGCAATGCATGTTGCGTACAATGTGCCATTCAACTGTGATGTTTTCGCATTGATATTGAAAACGGCGGATCAGGGAACACCGGGCCTTTTCTTCAACCATTCGAGCTTTTTATTCCTGCGCGCCAAACAAGCCAGCGCAGTTTGTGTGCGCTGTTGAGGTTGAAGAGCTTACGCGAGAGAGTAAGTATGATGTGGGCCCGTGCTGTGGAGTAGGAGGAGGATCACCATAAGCAGCTTTAAGTAAACGCTATGGAGTGTCGGACTCTCGCAGAGGCACCAAAGTGAGAAGGCACAAGCCATTCATGTAGGCACACGTGGAAGAAGGATGCTACGACTGCCCTTGAACTGGAAACACGTTTCGAAAAAGCTCTCTTGGCGGCACAGCAGTTTTGCAAGTTGCCAGCTACAACAAACCGAGTAACCAACTAATTTACTCGGAATAAACCTCCCCTAAACGCATGCTATTTCTAAATCAGCGAATATTTTTGCCACCAAATACCACACACATGCCTTCTGCGTTGTTTACAAATCTCAGCAAGGAAAACAAGTCGTTAAAAATTCACGCTGGTCTTTACACATGCACATTTATCATTTTGGGCCACACACAAAATACAGCCAATTAATTTGAAACGCAAAACAGTTTAATTATTAGGTGGGACTAGTTGGTCCTATACCTGTAAAATTCTTGTTGCCTTCACGCGGTGCAGAAAAACAAGTCGAATTGTTATGTCTAGAGCGACAGGTAGTTTTTGTGGCCACACAACAATTTCAACCTTCGTCGCTGATCAACAATTTTGCCATTAAGGTTTGCATGCTAATCAATTCGGTGGAAAGGTTTGCAGTCGAATTGAAACATAACCTCAATCTGCACATAATTACACTGAAAAAATGTAACACAGTATGGCTGCTTTCCAGTTACTAGCCAGGAGAAATGTCACGCTGCAACTTTTGTCACAATTCTTAGCGAATGTATATCCTCACTGAAGATCCCAGATGAAAGTGTTGATGAGTGGCTTTTACACGCAAGATGATTCATGGCTACAATTTTTAAGGAGCATCAAACATAGATTGTGGCTGGTAACTGATGGCACCAGAGGAGCAAGGAAGAAGAAGTCGAAAGGAAAATGGTTGTAGTTTTGACGGTGCTGTACACCATGGTCCGAGTCTGCGAGCAATCGCAGGATGAAACGTACCATCATCTACACTACAACGGCCAGCAAAGAGTCGAGGAGGAGGTGTAGCTGCTGCAGAGAAGAGGAAGAAAAAGAAGCGAAGAGAATTAACGTCTGTTCACTCTATTCAGACCTTTTCTTTGTTGTGTTCTACCTGAGATCGGCAAGCTGGACGCATTCGTTGTGTGCGAACAAGGCACCGAGTGTTTGCAAAGATTAAGCAATTTCTAATAGCTAAAATCACACATTTCCTATGCAACTCAGTCAATTGATGCAATTTCCACTGGTAGAAAGAAAGTTTACTGCATGTTGCTGCGTGAAATGCACACTTGAGATCCATTCGCGTCGCCATGAAGCGTGAACAAAAGCACACCGGCGAAGAAACCGAAAAGGGGGGCCTCCTGTGTCGCCAGTTCCTTTGTCGTCCCTTGACGTGCACCTTGTGCCCTTGCCTGCACTGGAAAATAACCGCCAAACTCAAGACCCGAATACGATCGTGTTGAGATACCCTCCTTAAAGAAGTGATGTTAAAGCTGAGTGATGCACACAGGTACCAAACGACAGGCAAGGGAACTACCTAACGCCAACCGACTGCAGATATTCAACGGTCACAAACGTACCTACCTACCGAAGGGATAAGGTATCACCTGCCATGTTCTTGGTTTCTTACCTGTGACAACATTGATTGCCGTTAGAAAGTGACAGTCATGGTCTCATGTGTGTGTAACTTTGTTGACTTGGCTCAATAGGGAACATTGAGATTCCATCACTTTGTTGCACGCGTTTTGTAAGAAAGGAGAAGAGGTAATGACGCACGTACACAATGCATGCACTATACTTGAGCTGGGCATGCTGATAATGCGGGCGTCCGCGGTCGAACATCAACAAAAAGATGCAGCAGATGATGGAGCCTTTCGACCGTGCGAGTTTAGTAAACAGCATGGACGTCATTACTTTACTGTAATGATGATAATAACAAAGCAAAAGCAGGAGGCAGGCATAGCGAGCAAAGAGGAAAGATTCGATTAAAAGAAAGAAAAACAAGCAAACGTCGTTCACAAACAAATTAAAGTCGAATGAAATAAAGGTGGAGGAAATCAGATATCCGCTGAGGATGGACTTGCTTTAGTTACAATTTCACCAAAACTTATTACTCCCTACATCAATACACATCAGTCGAGTGTGTTTGTGCTCTTTATTTAGTGAGAGGCCAGTATTAAATCTGCTTCAGTAATCTGCTTCTCATCTTACGATATTGGTCCAAGCTAGGGTTCATTGAACATGAAAGAGAAAAACCTTCCATTTTTGCACATCAAGCAGTTGAAACATCATCAATGCGACAACAATCATCATTAAGGCACCGACTTAATGTCAATGATGATTACGCGTTTTTTGCTTTTGGGTGGACATAATGTGCGCTTCCATCTCTGCACCGGATAGAGTGATGATGCGGTTACCATCAAATCAAAACCAGCGTCGGTGATCCGGTCGAGGACCAGGTACAGCCAAAGAGGTCTTCCAAGTAAGCGTTGGGCGAATGATGCCACAATCCATACTACGTTGTGTTGGCATATGGGCCTGCTTTTCGGTAGAGGACGAGACCTGTTTTTTGGCGCCAAAACTTTATTGTTGATCCAATGGCCAAGTCCGTGCTCGACTGACACCTCCGCAAACAACACGTTTCTCCTTCAAGTCTTGCAACGGTTCGTTGTCATTCTTTGTCGACGTTTTTCGGAGAACTTGTGCACAACAAGTCCCCGGTCATAAATGATGTTGCGGATTCTGAGGGGTAACATTGGATGGCATTCGTCATTGGAATTTTCGACATTGGGTTCATACCACATTAGGTGCAAACAATGACGAGAGGACCACAAGATAGATGATAAATTGCTAACAAAGGAGTAATATCTACAAGTGAGTTTAAATTTACTAGGCATTAATGGAACACTGCTAGTGATTGTAATGTGCCATCTTTTCCGAGTTACTAATTTTCGGAATTATGCAATACTGCACCATGTGTATATCAAGTTGAGGACTGAAATCGCACTGAAGGTTTGGAAGAATTGGTCGTGCGCATACTTTTTGGAGCTTTTGAACCTGGCGGACTGTCGATGTGCGACAATTCAATTACAAAACATCAACATAACTCTTATTTAACACAAAATAATCATATTTCGACATCGTAGAAACTCATGTATTAAATGGCCCACTATTCTGCATTAAAGCGGATTCTAATTATTACGTCATTCGACGAGTTTGTACCATTTTGAGTAAAATTCCGTAACCGTTGTTATGATACTTGTGGACTGGATGGATGGTTGGATGCGTGTGCGTACAATGCGTATCTACATGGGTGAGAACGTGTTTTAAATGTCTTGCTAACAATCGTGTTTTACGTTCAGGTTGAGTGTATTTATTTCGAATGTTGCTGTTGCTGTTGATTGCATGGCGCAAAGTTGGGCAATACGATTCACTTTCATGGTAACATGAAAATGAAAAGATATTCTGATGTGAACAAGAAGCGGAATTTATCAGATGTGTTTTAATTAAAAAATAAACAAAGTAGCTCTTACTTGTAAAATTGACTTCGACTTTGTTTGGGGGAGTTGCGAAAATGATGTCCTTAGTAGGAAAGAATTTTCTTCCTTGCTTATTGACTGCATGATATTCTTTTTGCGCCAAATCTTTATGCAGCAGATTACAAGAACAAATCTAGCTTTGTTTCTTGTTTATTTACAATGGAGATATGAATTCCGTAGTATTTGTGGTAATTATATTATCTTCTCAGCACAATATGAAAAAGGTTGAATTTTACGAAGATCAATGTCACATTGGGATTCAACGCAGTGAAAATTTTCATTGACTACACAAATCCCGTTGATTAGAGTCGAACTATCTTGTCAGAACACGATTTGATCGCATCTCTATCAACTCTATCAATTCAGCTGATCAAATCAGCTGAGATGGAATAAGCTCTAAATTTATCAACTTCCGGCGCATTTATTCCATATCAGAAGAAGTATACTCTCGAGTGCATTAATGTTGTAGGACAATGCTAAAAATTGCTTGTAATAATATTAAAAGCCTTAATAGAAATACCACTGTTGTGTAATGTAGAAACAGCAAGGAATTCCATGGAATTAATTAGATGACAACAGGCTCATTGTTAAATTGGTTGCCTACGGCCACAATAAAGTTTGAATTGATTACTCACATAGAGCGATTACTATAATAATACCGGGCTTGTATATTTAATCACACAAATAAGTCTTTTCTACAATAAACTAAATTTAGCTGACTTTAGTTATTCTATTGCGATGACTAATTAATAATCAATAATTGATGTTGTAATAATATTTTCGGCAGGTTCTTCTTCAGCATCACGAGTGTTGCCAACTCTATGAGACTCTTCCGAACGTATCCGAATTGCAAGCCGAATTCAAATGACAGCTTTAGTGTGAGCAATAATTTATATACGTTCATTTATTTTATCAAACACTTCGTTCAGTATTGAAATGAGATGAGTTAACTTTGACACTTCCTGAATATTTGATAATATAATAAGGTTTTCGACATTGTAGCCTTCTTCAGTTCATTTGCTTTAAGATAGTTGTACTTAATTGTACCTGATGTGTTATTAGTACTGTCGTCAGTGTTGCCAACTCTACGAAACTTCTCAGAATATATCGGAATTGCTAGTCAAACTGAAATGACAGTTCTAGTGTGGCCAATAATTTGTATACGTTCATTTGTTTCATCAAACTTCAAGATGGTAAATTATTTAATGTAACACTCATAGGCAATACATGCAAGCACTCTATCAATTGTAAAATCAGTCAACAAACACCTAGTTATCAAAAGAAATATCCCACTTCCAAATCATCCTCATGGCCGTAGCGCTATTGCATTAATCCCATAATCCCTAAATAATACTCAATATTACCTATCCCCCGACAAAGAAATAACCGGCATATCTTTCAGCACTGACCACTTGTTGTATAAATTATTGAATAGGAAATTAAAATAGACAAACCAAAGAAGGCAAAAATGGCGAAACTGCTCTTTAAAACATCAAATACTTAGTAAGTATTAAAATAAACTCAAAACAGTAAAATACGTAACTAGAAGCTGTTATTTCAGTTCGGCTGGCAATTCGTATAGCTTCGAAGAAGTTTCGTAGAGTGAACAACAGTGGCGACAATACCAAAAGCACATCAACTCAATCAAGAGCAACAACCTTGGAACAAATTAACTAAAGAAGGCAACATGCCGCAAAGGTTTTTATAACATGAAATATTGTACCAGAGTAAACTCATCTCAATACAATATATTGCCAGACACTTCGTCACCAAGATCAACGAAACACTTATATAGAATATAACTTAATCCAATATTGAAATCTCAGCAGGTGCGTTAACAAAATCCTCACGATAAAGTAACAAAGCCCAGCTTTATGCTGTTGCTCAGTATTCAAAATTCTCATCATTTGAATCTCGCACGTTTATTGATTGTAGATTAGAATGCCAACCATTTCAATAGACCACAACGGATGGCATTGACATGAGAAAGGTCAACGCATTCCGCACATGCTCGTATTTATATTTACTAAAGTGACATGTTGCACGCGGAATGTATCCCATCTTAAATATAAATGCAGTCTTCTAGGCAAAGAATAAAAATGGAACAGGGACGCAGTGAACGAAGAGTCTGTAGTCTCTGCCGACACTCGAATCGCGCAAAATGCGGTAATAAACAAGGTAATATTTAACATAGATGGGTAGATAGCACAAATGTCGAGGGGCTTGCACATCCGCGATCTTTGATTTGCGTGAATTCTAAGTTCTGGTCAACGCAAACATGAATGAATTGAGTAGATTTAAGCGTGCAGCAGGAAATGTTATTACTCACTCGGTCAGTTCGTACAAACAAGACTTCATTGGATTCATTCGGTGATTAAATAAATGCGAAATGTTTACTTCAAATGAGTAATACACTCGGATGAAATTTAGTTGATTTTGCTCACTTCGCAAGCAAACCAAATTGTGTTGAGGTGCTGATCATTCTTTCATCACCGTTGTCGTTTCTGTTCAATGAAGAAACAAATTAGATAATTACATACTTTCTATGCTGTAGGACAGCAAAAATTACTCCAACTTATCAAATATCATATTTAAGTTGTTAATTATTACCTTGGGTTTTCAATGTTTTCTTGACTCACACTCGAAGTTCAATGCTACACAATAATAACAGAAGTAGTGCGCTATTGGGCAACCACACA
>JAODGC010045034.1:0-21638 GCA_027574925.1 Ecitoglossa quadriceps | reverse complement strand
ATGTTTTCTTGACTCACACTCGAAGTTCAATGCTACACAATAATAACAGAAGTAGTGCGCTATTGGGCAACCACACACGTCAAATAAACATTCCTTAGTTCGTTCCTAAATCTATGTTTGTATATTTACTAAATATTTGATGCCATTAGAACGATTTCGCTTTCTGGAGTTAATTCGTTTCAAGGTTATTTCACTTAATTTTACCTGATGTGCTATTAGTAGTGTCGCCACTGTTGCCAACTCTACGAAATTTGCCCGAATGTAACCGAATTGCAAGCCAAACTCAATTGACAGCTCTAGTGCGACTAAAAATTTGAATGCGTTCATTTGTTCCATCAAATTTCTAGTTCAATATTACACTAAGATGAATTTACATCAACACGAACTGAATATTTGATACAATAATAACATTTTCGGCATGTTACCTTCTTGAGTTAATTCGTATCAAGGTTATTGATGTGCTCCCTCCGAACGTTTCCGAATTGAAAGCCGAACTGAAATGACAGCTCTGATGCTATAATATCAATTTGGCATGTTGCGTCTAAAAAATCTTGCTAATGTTTGTACGTTTTGTCTAGAATTCCTAGAATACATGTTAATTTTGTTTTTAACTACAAGAAAAGTATATATAAAAATTAAAAATGTTCTTATAACACTATGCAACAAATTTCAAAGTCCTTTTTCTGATCCATATCACATCAAAAACATTTAATTACATTTGATGTGCTGAATCCATCTGTGTTGGCCAAATATTCATGGAATTCAAATTTCACTTGTGACTTTATAGCATGTCCCATAACTCCAGTAATTATAATTAGGACTGTTTAAAATACTTTAACAGCAATTTCATAATAACACAACCTTGAAACAATTAAATATAAACAAACTATGTTTCCACATATTTCCTCGGTATCAATTAACAAATTGTTGTTAAAAACTTTTAAATGTATGAAATGTATGAACTTACAACAAAAATATGGGCTAAAAACAAATCGGAATTACAGAAAAAGACGTTTTCCATCAACACCAAACATATGAAAATTAGTGAATTATCGTTAATTGTCCGGAATAATGAAAATTTGCAGTTACGTGGGTCGTATGCAAAGTCCATGCCAAAATTCAAACAACTTGATTGTTTTGGGTAAGCTTTTTTCATTTCTCAGCATATCACTTCAATCAACGCTGTTTTAATTTGTTGCTCTCTTCCGAACAATAGACTTGGTCCAATTCTGAAAAAGATCCATTCTTTTCGGCAACCACCTCCTCGTTTAAAGAAACTCTTGTACACCATCCCCCCTTCCCCTCAGGCAAAACTTCAGTAAATATCTTCTCGTATTATTGCAACATTGTTTTAACGTGAAGTGGAGTTCCCCTTTTTTATGATCCAAGTCAAGATTGTAATTTGATTGAGATCGGTAAGTTATAAAAGTACCCGTATTTGTCGGTTAAGCACGACACCCTTAAATAGGCATCCCCTATGCCCTATAAAATCGACGTGTGTTAGAGATACATGTGCTAGTTGACTTCCCCTTTTTCCCAACACACCAGAAGGTCGGTCGTGTCCAGAGTAGCAAATCGTAATTATCGATCACATAAACGAGCAGCCCAACACACGCGATGCTCTGCTGCCGAGAAAACAGCAGTAGATAAATTAAACGCGCGTCCCGCACACAAATGAAAATGATTCAATTGACACACTCATTGTGGAGTGTTGTACGAAATGTGTACATTGATACAATAACTAACCTATGCAAATACCTGTGGTTGATCAATGGATTCAATGGCACCAAAGTGATCAGTTTCGGCGCGCATGACAATTATATGCTTTCAACTGTTGGTGTCGATTACCCAAGTAGAGTGGAGAAATTAAAGCAGTTGTATGTATACACTTGGTGCAATCATTCATAAGAACACAACATTCAAATGAATCTTACACAGACTGGTCGCGTGTCCCACATCATTAACTAATGATCGTTCACATTAACCATAATGCCGTCTCGTCTGGCGGTCATATCCGATTGAACCGAATTGCAATCAGAATGGACAGGCATCCCATGGGCGAACTTAGGAAAACAGAGACAATTAATTAACATCTTACTAAATCACAATTAATATTTTCTACACTTTTGAAACAAGCATTTTTCTTGCTAACGACTTTGGTCAAAAAATTGTACACTAATCGGTAAAAGGAAGTAATTGCATTGAGATGAATTATCAAAATTAATTTACTGCATATTTGATGGTACAAAGAATGTTTTCGGCATTGTTGTTTTCTTGAGTTAATTTGTTTCTAGGTTATTGCAGCAAATTATCCCTGATGAGCGTTTGGTATTGTCGCCATTATTGCCAACTCTATGCACCTCCTTCGAACATATCCGACTTACAAGCCGAACTGAAAATGACAGCTCCAGTGCGACCATCAATTTGGATACGTTCATTTGTTTCATCAAACTACTAGTTCATGATTGTATTGAGATGAAATCAATCTGAAAGCACAATATCTCCAGTAGAAAAGTAAAACACAAACAACATCCTCCTATTCGAAATAGGTAAAGTGGCCACCTTACTTATTTTTGCTAATAGTAAGGTGACCTAAGAATTTTTATGTGCTCTGGTCACTATACACAAAATGTCAGTAAAAACTTTAGTAAAAGCAAAACACACCTTTCTTATCCCGTTGGCTGTTTTACAACGAAAACTTAACAGGTGTTAGTAGATACCAATCTAAATTAAATGGGTTTTTTGTCAGAAACACATTTTTTAAAACGTTTATTTCTGGTATGCCTCGTATCAAAAAGAGCCAGTATTTTGATAGCAATAGATAGTGGATTAGATAGATGCTCTTTCTGTTTTGAACGGGCGCCCTGTGCATTTTTTTCCATACGCGACGTCAACTCAGCGTCTCAGAGCGACCGATTCAATAATTTCTGACTTCACATCGGTCACGAAATTCAACATCGGTCAGTTGCAATTGTGATGCTTACACAAATTCTGTAGTTGCAATCGTAGCAATGGTGGAGTTGGCCGATGTGGCAATACCCAGGTTAAATTTATGCGTGGGAAAACTACTCACAAGAAACGGAGCAAGGGAATTAGATACACAATATGCAAGCAGGCATAATTTTCGAACGTCAGTGAAATGCCACGGAACGCCACACAGAACAACGCAAACAAATTCGAACATGACCAGACCTGACTGCGGGATGTGGTCCTTTATTGCAAAGGCTTCTAGCAGATCGAACAGCGCACGGACCTACTAATTGGGAGGAAACAACCAGGCAAATCAGAGTATTGGCATACAGATAATGCACAAATTTCAGCACAACAATTCCGGTTGGTTCTTCATGTGGATAGCATAATCGCAAATCAGAGCAAAAGAAATTTGATTTGTACCGATTGAACAATTTCCTGTAGTTTCCATGTTTTACAATGAATGCATTTTGTATTTAGATGCCGACAACAATTAAACTCAGTCATTTCAAGTGAATTAAATATATGTGTCGTTTGAATAAATTTCGTTTTCTCCACTGGTACCAGCCAAGTGCCTAGTTTGGTAGTTTTTCGTTAAATCACAAGCACGTTATAAAACTGATATTATTGAAGCATGCCAATGAGAATCAATGCAAGCCAAGTCTTCCTACTTTCACTTTTACGGTTATTTTCGTACGTGGTGAACGCAGCTAGTCTGAGAAAGGATAGCCATGAGTCGTTTCATTTTAGTTGCACAAATATTCACAAGTCATTATTAGTACAAAAACTCAGGCCATATCAAAATCAGTGCTATGATCTAGTAAAGGCATTCAGGAAGAAAGCAGGCACAATAATATTTTCTATCTTATTTAAAACGACAGCCTGTGAAATGCTTGAATGCGTAGCCAAAGATTCAACAAAGGCTAGTGCTGAAGCAAAGCATTTTGTAATCGATCCTGCACGATAAGCCTGCAAATCGCAAGCACGTAGAAGCTGCCAGAGTGTGCAGAGATGTTGAAAAATGCACGACCAGCAAGAGATTAGTTATTTGCTGATGGACAACAAATGTTGGACTGTGTGCTTCATTAAATACAATGTCAAAACAAACAATATATTTGTCATGTTGAGAGAAGTTATTGTGAGGTCCAAATCAAAAGAAATTTTACCTCCGGGTATTTAGAACGTGGTGAACTACATTTTATAAGACTTGGGCAATTCATGGAGATGGCTCAAAATATGTAAATAATATGGACTTGTTCTTAATTGTAATGGTATTCTAAATAAGTTAGAAGCGATGTAATCCAATCAATAAGAAGTTTCGGAAATTGTGCGGCGCTTACAACGGCGCTTTTCTTGGTTATGTTTTTAGGTAAGTTGGGCTTCTTTGCAACTGCACCATAATACCAAGGATACCAAGTTTGGATTTATCTGGTGACACTACAAAGTGATAATAGTTAAAATAGATCCTTCACAGTTATCTCACTTCATAGATAATACAACTACCGTTCAAACTTAAAATTGGTCTGAACGGTATTTGGTTGTACAATCTAACTTATGATCTAAATTATGATTGTATAATAGTTACTTAAATTCGATGTTTCGTTGCACTTGGTCACAAAGTATCTCATATTAATTGTATCCAGATTATTATCGAGTTAATTTTAATACTTATTACATGTAAGATCTTACCAAAACGTTTTTGGTACGTTGCCCTCTTCAAACAAATGAACGTGTGCAAATATTTGGTCGCACTAGAGCTGTCATTTCAGTTCGGCTGGCAAATCGGATATGTTCGGAAGCGATTCGTAGAGTTGGCAATGGTGGCGATAATACCGAAAGTACATAAGATACAATTAAGTACAACAATCTTGAAATAAATTAACTGAAAAAGACAACATGCCAACAACATTCTTTCTACCATCAAATATTCTGTGTCAAAGTAAACTCATTTCAATAAAATTATGAACTAAAAGTTCGATCAAACAAATTAACGTATATCAATTGTTAGTGGCACTAGAGCTGTCATTTCAGTTCGGCTTTCAATTCGGTTACGTTCGGAGGAGTTCCATAGAGTTGGCAACATTGGCGAAAATACCAAAGGTACATCAAGTGCAATTAAGTACAATAACTTTGAAAGAAATTAACTCAAGAACCTTTATAACCTCAAATATTCAGTAAGTGATAAAGCAAACTCATAATGTTTATATTCCCATTTCAGTATCCTGTAAAACCAATGTCAGATTAGGACATTGTAGAATTTCAGCCAGAGCTCTTAATTTAACTACGTAAACTCTAAATACCATTGATATTGCCAAAAATTTAACATCAATTTTTATCCACGACAGCCCTTTCTTTGACCAAAATGATCATTTACTAAGTCGACATGATATATAAACACACGCGAGATTCTATTTACGAAATAAATTGCAATTGTATAACTTTATTTGTCCGTTGTTGAGAAAACACGCGAATTTCTTAAAGTAAACTTAAAGTAAAACTGAACCTAAGTGTTGAGAGAAAAACTGATTACGCCGTTGGATTTTGGAAGAACTTTTATAACTACTAATATATATTAAAATGATTCTTCTGTTTGCACGTTCAAACAGTGTAAAATATATTGATATTCTTTATTTCATACAGAACTCATCTCTTCATGTCATTCCTCAATGAATAAATCACCTTTCGAAATCACCTTCAAGTCTCAAATCAGCAAATATAACTGCAAACTCCATACCTGAAGCAAAGTGATGTGCGAATAGCGTGCAACAGAGGCCCATGCGCCGCCAACGCAGAGATTAACTTCCTGGTACCTTCGTGCGAGCTGCGACGACATGCGCGAATCAAATTACGCATTTTCAAGAGTTTCATATGCCAACTGGATGAACCACATGCAATTTATGTTAATACGCAACATATTATTTATATCGCCCATGAAATGACTTTCATGATGTCTTCAAATTAAAATGCTAATTGCCATTTTGTTTGTGTTGGTGGCTCCACGATAATTCAAATTGGGCAATGAAACCAAGACGCCGGCAACAAAAGCAATCAGCATGCGCAAACAATAATTAAATTTGTTTTCGCCTTGTAAGTAACGCGAAACGAACTCTTCATGGTCAATAACTAGCAAGACAATCTTTTTTCTAACCTATCACATAACCAATAGGAAGGAAACAAACGAAAAACAGGCAACATTGTATAGAACAGAGAGCTGTGGCTAGCATAACCTTCAACATTTTTGGTGTTGTTAGCTTGTGAAGACAACGAAATTACTTGAAAAAATCAATACTTTAAGCAGAAATCTACGTTTGCCATGGTTCACCAGAGTATACCTCTATACTTGCCAACCACACAATTGATAAATGGGCATGGGTCGAGGTTCGCGCTCACGGATTGAATCGCTGGATCGGGTTCGTTGCTCACGAGTAAAATGTTACGCTTTGTTATAAGGTCAGGCCTCGTCGACGTGCACTGGCATGAGAGATTCGACTACGATATCGGCAAGCACCGCCATGCGAAGATGCACACCGTGCTCGCACCTTGCCAACTCGTCTAACGCTAGCCACAAGTGCATGCGATGATGGTGGATGTTGAACGTGCGAAGGCGGAGGGCCGACGAAATGGATCACGACCGACGAAACGGACCAACTGCAAAGCCCTCGGTCATGCATTGCTGCCTCTACGCTGGCGACTTAACGAGCAACAATAGGGCTGTACAATGTACATACAACTAGTACAGACCTATTGCTCAGGATGCGATGGGCGAACATTTGTAACTTCGGTGATATTCAACGGGGTGGGGGCCAGGAAACCATTCATTTCAAGACCAGTTTCATTATATTCCTTTTCTATTTGGAAAGCATCGAAGAATTAATTGAACGTGTCAGCTTATCTGCATCGTCTTCCAACAATAGAAGAAGAATCGAAAGTAAATAGCAGATACTTCTGATTGAAGCTATATGGAGGCTTCTGCAAGATTAGGTTTTTAGGAAAACAGGGTTTTCTTCGTTTTCTTGCCAACATAGAATAGCTGCAGGTTAAAACAGTTGCTTCAAAATTACCTGAGTTAACAAGCAACGATGGCTGGACAATGTACTTATCGTATTCAGGAAGTCGATGCACAACAATTTAAAACTTCGGCGGCATTTGGGAGGCACGAAAAGTCAACCGTCCATGTCAAGAATTAATTGAAACTGTCTTCTGCGCCATCCCCTAAACTAACCTAACCTAAAGTAATTAGCAAAATAAGAGTCGAAAGTAAAGAGACTATAATTTAGAATATGAGTATTGGTAAACGCTGTTAATATCCATTTGTTTTGTTCCTTGTAGATGGTTGTCCCACATATTATGTAAATATGTCTCGAGTATTTGGCCGATTGTCGATCTTGTTGCAAACTGGGGAGCGTGCGTCGAATGTTTTCTTTCCATTGTCTGCCAGAACAAGAGGCACGTTACTTCAAGTTCGTTACCTTCGTTTTTCTCGCATCCTGTTGCGTCGTAGGAACGAAACGTGCACTACGATAAGATTTCTTTTTAACTTACCGACCTGATACACGTAATGTAAACAAACGAATTAAGTCTGTCTGCCAGAAATGCTAAAATGTAAGAATTTGTATATGCTCACTACTTTGCTGGAAATTGGTGTTGAAATTCGCGTGAAATGAAGTTCACAATCCGACCCTGAATGGTTTAATCGCGACTAGGAATAAGATGATACGATGCGATTATAATACGATAAAAATATGCAGAATGCTTCGTCGTCGCAGTTTTGCTTAGAGCAAAACACAGGAATTATACGTGCACGCCTGCCAAGGTTGTGGCGGTCACATTCTTCGCTGACCGTTGGGGCTGTTCGACGATAATGCGCCGAAACGCTGCGTTTGTTGTGCTTGCCACCACCGCATCAGAGAACAACGAAAACCATAATGTTCATCGCACAAACCGCGCGCTCAGGTACCAATTGTGCCTGCCGGCAACGACCATCGAGCAAATCGAAACCAAGCATCGGAGATCGATTTTGAATCAAGCCAAAGACAAAGGAAAGTCGTTTACTTTTTGGCTTTATTGTGTTTCTTTGCATGCGCACGCCGCAAACTACTCGGAACCGCATACAATCGTCTTGTAGAGCTATTTCAATATAAAGCTTAATATGTTAAAGGAGAAACTGATGTACTCATTTCAGATTCATTACTTACGTGCTGTTTTGTTTTTAATGTCCATATGCAGATTTAAATTGAAGGTGCTAGGTAAACATTTTATTCTTTGTTTGGTTCTTGTGCGCTCATCCGGCCACTGCGAAGCAAGGCGAAGTGTGAGCGTTGGAGTGTAAATAAGAGGAAATACGATTTCTGATAATTCAGGGCGTATTACATTAAAAAGCTATTAGCGAAGATTTGTAGGGCTCAGTGAATGAACAACACGGCTAACCGTGTGAATTCGTGCGTTGCGTTGTTGCCCAGCTGGGAAAAGAGTGAATTTCAACAAGTTTTCTTCATTTCATAACATGCTGCGCCATCTTTACGAATAGAATTCAACTATCCATACTAGTATAAATCAAAATTATTTCGATTGAAAATGAATAAACTAATCATATAATTCATACATGTTATATAAGTAGTAAATAAATCGAAAAGAATTATTAGGACTTATAACAACTAACATGTTCATAACCGTTGGTTGACCTTAAAATGTAGCGAATATCAGTGAGGATTTAATGTAAACAAAATATGTCTTGAACTTCATATTGTTCGACATATTTTAATTTATTTATTTACATAACTAAGCACAATTAGCACTTAACTCTTTAGTTGTTTTTAATCATGTAATTTCGTGTGATGCTTAAAGCCGCCTCTGTTGAAATCCGTTGCGGCAACGGCGGCAACATTGATGAAAAAAGAAACATCTACAGGATAATTGCTTACCGTGGGTGGAAAGTGGATTAAACGCAGTTTTATCATTCTGTCGACGTGGTGACCAGCGTGCATGCAAATGTAACAATAAACTATTTGTCAGCAACATTAGAGCATTAGCTAATTTATGTGTTCTTCACAATCTTCTGAATCAGGATCTTCTTATCCACCTGATAATCCACATGTAAGTTTGACTCTTACTTGTTATCTGTGTTTTCCCAAATTAATATTCACTCGTTTTTAAGCAATGGAGTTTGCTATACATATAGCAACACCTAAACTGGATGGTGTTATCCTTCATGGTCCCTTTCATGAACCAGTTGATGGCACTCTATGTGTATCTGGACATCATTTAATTTTATCTAGTAGGAAGGAAGATGTTCAGGAACTTTGGGTATGTCATTCATTTGTAACAAAGGTTGTTTTGATTTCATTTGTTTCTAGTTATTACATCAAAGTGTAGATATAGTTGAAAAAAGACCAAATGGAACAAACAGTAATTATCAAAATGGAGGCACATTAATTCTTAAATGCAAAGATCTACGAATCTTACAATTGGACATTGGCTCAACAGAAGAGTTCCTCAATGTTTATGCATCAATTGAGAGGCTATCCAATCTTGACAACCCCTTGTCTCTCTATCCATTTTTCTACAGACCAATGTATAATATAATTGAGGATGGCCACACTCTATTCACATTGGAAATGGAATTTCCTAAACTTCTAGCCAGTGATGAGTGGAGAGTAACAACTATAAATCGGGATTATTCTGTGTGTCCTACTTATCCTGCAAGTTTGATAGTGCCTAAGGCGATTGATGATGAGACAATCCTGGCAGCAGCACATTTCCGAGATGGTGGGCGTTTTCCACTGCTAAGTTATCGACATGAAAATGGCGCTGTGCTTCTTAGAAGCAGTCAACCGCTGATTATCAATAATAGGAGATGCCGAGCTGATGAGAAGATCCTTAATCACTTCCTAGGTGTAAATAAGAAAGGCTATTTGATTGAAACCAGATCTCTGAATATGGTAGCAACTTGTAAAGCTAAAGGTGGCGGAACAGAACCGGATGAACACTATCCCCAATGGCGCCGAATTCACAAAAACCTGGATAAAATAGCAAATTGTAAAGGTCTCTTGTTAGATTGCTTTCAGAAGTTTATGGATGCTTGTAATGATACAACATGCACCCCGGATAAGTGGATATCGCGAATAGATAATAGCAATTGGTTAACATTAATACAGAATACACTGAATGCGGCTTGTTTTGTCGCGCAATGTCTGGACAAGGAAGGTGCAAGTGTTCTAATCCACGGTTCACATGGCATGGACTCGACGTTACTTGTTACATCAATAGCTCAAGTGATCTTAAAACCCGATTGTCGCACTGTACGTGGTTTACAAGCATTGATCACTCGCGAGTGGCTCCAGGCAGGATACCCATTCCAAACGCGCCACAGTAAATTCTGTTACTCGAATGTGCGGAATAAAAACCAACAGCCCACATTTCTCTTATTCCTGGACTGTGTGCAACAACTACATTATCAATTTCCGTGCAGTTTTGAGTTCACCACTCAGATGCTCATCATTCTCTTTGAACATTCCTATTTTAGTCAATTTGGGACGTTCCTGGGCAATTGTGCGGCAGATAGAGAGCGGATGGAAATTGCCAAGAAGACAACGAGCCTATGGTCCTATTTGAACCGCCCTGATATTCTTACTTCATTATTGAATCCAATTTATGAACCGAATAAGTGTGCGATTTGGCCGAGTGTGGCTGCAGTCAGTCTTAATGTTTGGAGTGAGCTGTATCATAGGTGGATCATTGACCAGACACATCAGAAGAAGGCGATGAATAGGATACATACGCTAGTCCAGAACGACAAAAAGATGAGAAGCAGAGTTATCAAGTTACGTACTGAACTCATGGATTTGCATCGCAAGTATAGTGAATTAAACGGGGAGCTTGATGATACGGAGATACAGAATGTTGGAAAGCAGGCATAAGTACTAATTCTAGTTTAAGTGGATATTTGTTGATGCTTGCAATGTGTTCTGGGCAGAGTGTAAAAAATGAAAAGTTGCACTGAAAGTTAAGGCTTGAAGTATGATAATAAGTGAGGATAACACAATATTCTAGTCAAAGATATTGAAATTGGTGCGGAGTGGTTTACGCTACAAGTGAGCAACTCTGGAGGAAATGTTATAAATGTGAAAAGTATAGAAAGCACGTAGATGTTATAATTTGTTAATGAGTAAGAAATGAAATGGCTATAACTTATACAAAAAAAATGAATTATATTCACAACAATGCTTTTTCTAGTGTAATAACACTTTTGTTAAATTTAGTTAAAACATTCTACAAACATCATTAGGTATTTTGGGTGCAATAAGTGTATCCTTGTTGAAATTGGATACATATTGTCAACTGATAAAATTCGATATCTATCACACCTCAGGTACGTAGTACTAAAGTACACATTTCTGTTAATTTTTGCATCATTTTGTTGCCTTGCTCACTTATGAAACGGGCAGTGCGGTCGTCGGTACAAAACGAAAAACGACTGAAAACTGTTCCGCTCCAAGACTCCGTGCCAACCACTCATTCTTTATCACTGCGACTTTTAGACTGTCGACTTTGAATTTGGCGTCGTAATTAGTATGAATCGCCCTACCCATTCCCTCCAGGACAATAAGATCAGCTTGTTGCATTGCTGTGCATAAATCTATCAAGCATAAAATGATTATCAACATGCTTACTCTCTGGTAACATACGGCATACTTGTATCTAAATTACTGAGATCCAGACATGGGCCCTCCTGCCCATTTTCCATCGCTTTCAAACGCGATTCATCAACTGCAGCGCTTATTACAGGACAATGTGTTTGTGCCCGCTGCAAGCAGTCATTCAGCTCGCGATGTGTGATGTCGTTGAGAGCAGGAGATGAATTTCCCGATAATATCACCCTGGTATTACGCTTTAGCAGTTCCCGTACAAATGGCAGCACACCCAACACGAAATCCATGCCGGCGTTATCCACAAATATCACTGCCATTTTATAATGACGCTTCTACTCGAAAACAAGATTAAAACTTACAAATAATTGACTGATATTTAAAGTAAAAACAGCAATCGTAAAATTAACGATAGATCATAATAAAATAAATCCTAATGAAATAAATTGATTTTACTTGCACATGTTGCACCCAAATATTTAAATCATCCTTGAACCATGGTCGCTTCTGGATGAGGTGCTTGGCCTGCTGCAAACCAAAGTTATCAGAGATTTCTAAAATGTCAGTCACAGCCTTAGCACCCCAATCGAACATGTTGCCAGCAAGCATGCCAGAGCCAATTTCCAACCATTTCGTAAACTCATCATCAAGTGAATCTAGATATTGCAATCGACGTGGCAATTCCTTGAAGGCAGCCTCTGTTTCTTGCAGTTTCTGCATTTTCCAAGCATCTTTGAAATTATTTTCCCGTAGCGTTTTCTCATTGAACTCTAGCAATGTTCTTATACTTAAAGGATTTAAAATTCTGCAACCAACAATACATAAAATATTAAAGTCACAGGCAAACAAATGAGAGCCAACATGTAAAAGCTCAACATACTTAATTCAATCAACATGGTAACAACTCAAATATTGATTTATAATCTTGTTTGGTTTACAACCAATTATAGTGTTCAACTACATTGATGTTGTATGCAGGTAATGAACTTTGATATAGTTCATTGCAATACTCACTTAGGATCTGTTTTTAATTGTTGAATCAATTCTGCAAAACTGTTAAAACACTTTTTGGCTACATCTGTTGCCTCTGGATACTGTGGATTGAGAACACCAGCCTTGTCAATGAACTTCTCTACCATTCTCTGCAGACATGAAAACCAATATTGTCGCTGCCTGTCATCATTGACTAAATCTATTGTATCTGGTGTATACGTCTGTGGATCATGCAGTAAGGGGCACACAGAATTTCTCATCTCCACCATTATTCACCGTCACTCAAAAACTGTTTAAATGGAGTGTGTCTGGAATGGCAGAGCAACAAAGTAGATTCTATTAGGTGATATCACATAAGCAAGTTTGTAATCAAGAGTCAACAATTACTTCAAATATAATCATTATCATCACGCGCTTTCAACCACACATGTGTTACATACCTAATTAGCACTCATTGTATTAATATTTATCTACCTAGGGCTCTTACAATAAACATAGTTTTTGTCCCCTGATTATATTTTGTCAAAGTCTGAATTTTGGTTCATCATTATATTACTTAATGCACGCGTATCATAAATATGTAAATAAATCAATTAAATAAAATAACGTAATTTAACTGTTCTAACCTTTTCATTTGCGATACTACTTGTAATGCTGGATGCGCAGCGGCTGTGTTCGTTTTATTTACAATGTTTTCAGCACTATAACCCTAGGAGGGATGCGGTGAAGTTATCACTGAGCCTGAATAACAACGGCGAAAGTCCTTGACTGTCGCTTGGCTTTTACAAATTTCTATTTAAGTTATTCACATGAATCTATCCGTACGATTTCATGTGTTTGTTGTGACACAAGCGATGTTACCGTTGCTCAGAGTATTGCGCAGATTGCACACTATAAGGATAAATGATTACAGTCAGTTGTAATGTTGTGTCCTTGCAAACAACACAGGCTACTTAAACAGTTAACACAATATGATTCTTCAATGTTGCCTTAAGCTTACCGCCAGACTGGTATTTTCTGCGGGAGGCACCATGAACCGATCTCGTTGACTTGGAATGAGCAGATTGAAACAAATTTACAGCAACGGTTGTTATGTGTTGTTGGTTGTCTATAGTGAATGTCTAAAAATGCATTTTATTGAAATGTGCATTCTGTAAACTTGTTGAGAGATATAAATATTTAAAGTTTAGTATATATTGTGTATATTAATATTGTTTTTTATTACCATGCCAACAATCTTTATTAATAACTTGTTATTTTAAGTTGTTTTCTACTGTATGTTTAAAAATTCAATTCTATATGTCATTGTTGTTGATTGTTTCTGTAATTTATTGATTCTGATGAAATTTATATAGTTAGATTTCATTTGGATTTGGCTGCCTTGAATTCGCAGATTGGATCAAATTTACAGCAACGGTTGTTGTGTAATGTTGGTTGTCTACTGTGAATGTCAAAACTGCAAATTATCGAAATGTGCATTCTGCATGTATACAATCTTTATTAACAACTTGTTATTTTATGCTGTTTTCTACTGTTTGCTTAAAAATTAAATTCTATATGTCATTGTTTCTGTAATTTATTGATTCTGATGTAATTTATATAGTTAGATTTGATTTGGATTTGGCTGCCTTGAATTCGCAGATTGGATTAAATTTACAGCAACGGTTGTGGTGTAATGTTGATTGTCTACTGTAAATGTCAAAACTGTATTTTATCGAAATGTGTATTCTAAAAACTTGTTGAGAGACATAAATGTTGAAAACTCAGTGTATATTGTGCACAATCATAAATTTGTATTGTATTACCATCCCTACAGTCTATTCTGTCTACTAAGAACTTGTTATTTTATGCTGTTTTCTAATATTTATTCAATAATTAAATTCTGTATGCCTTCGTTGTCAATTGTTTCTGTAATTTATTGATTCTGTTGTGATATATACAATTAGATTTGAATTGATAGTTTGAAATATTTACTTTAACGAAACACTATGCCAATTTATAGATTTTAGTTCTTTGGAATGACTGCAAGTTTGTAAAGAGTCATGTTGATGGTCATTTCAGTTCATTTACCTTTTCTTCACTCTCTGGTTCACCTGTAATCCAACTGGTTTATATACTCAGTCATAATCAACAATGTGATGTGTTAGTCATTGCTTGTAGCCCAGTACAAGTAAATCTGAACAAATGATTGTTATCACATTATCCGAATGATATCAAGCTCTTCAAAATAGTACAAACTAGTGTAAATTGCCTCCACTCAAAAATGAAAACCAAAATAGTTTATTACTTATATATTATTCTATGCTGTGTAATTCTAACTGAAGCAGATGGTGAGTATCGTATTACTATTAACGTAAAGAACTAATAAATATATTTGAAATTCTAGAATTGTTTCAATCAAACCTAGGAGAAGATATGAAAATTGGTCTTGCTGAAGGAGGCTATAAAAATGTCAAATTAAAATGCGGTTCGAATTCCATGCATATCAAGTTGGAAACAGACGAAGAATTTGATGGAGTGATTTATACACGTGGAAGTTTCCATGACAAAGATTCTCCTTGCTTCCTTGACCCTGGTCTGTATTCATGAAAAGAAGTAAACAACTTTCTGATTTCCATTCACCCCTTATTCCTTTAGTATCATCAGGAGAAAAGCGCACCTTTAACATGGCATTTGCTTTTGACAAATGCCACACTAAACAAGAAGGAAAAGTCTACTCCAATGTATTAGTTTTTCAACATGACAAGGAGTTGATTATGCCTGGAGATGCTGCTTTCAATCTTGAATGCGACTTTGAGCAACCTCGGGAACTAACTTTACAAGCCAATCTAAATAGGTAGGATCTATTAATTCCAATCGAAATGAATATTCTAATAAGATCCATATTGTAGTAGGGCATCAACAAAAGTTGTTTCACGCATCAGTTTGACCCATGCGGATCCTGGAGAGAAAGCAACTCGTCCCAAACGTTCGTTAACATCAACTGATGCAGTAATCATCACTCTCGAATCAAGCAAAACATTAAGTAAGGACGAACTGTAATCACACCTATAGCTAATAGCTTTGCAAAGTAAATAACGCCAGATACAGCCAAACGGGTTCATTATTGTTAACTTACAGGTAATGGTAATGTAAACTCGTGCTATACTACGCAGCGTACTTTGTAGTTAAGAATGCAAGCTTAATTAAATATGTTGGTGAGTTTACTTAGTTTTATGTGATTCGGGAGTTTACTAGCCAGGCTTGTTGCTTGCTGCTCAATGACGATGGGTGGCGATGTTGCCACTTCCGGTTGCTCGCTGAGGTAACCATGTATTACAGGCGAGAGCAAATCCCTGTGTATTGTCCGGTCCTTATTGCATCCTGTCAAGTAACTAACCAACATGCCTACTACAATAGCAGTGATTGTACCCAGGGCAGAGTAATACATGTAGGAGAGTCTATAAACAACAAACACATCCGGTTGTTCGAGTTGTGCTAATACTGGTGTCTTCGCAATGCTAACAGATGCAAACTCTGCTAACCAATCTGCATTACAACCGGTAATGACTACAGGTTTTTGAGGGAAGACTATTTCTTTAGCTGCAATTTTTAGCTGGCTCCCAATTGACATCCAACCAATGAAAGTCCCAGACACAATCCCACCGGTTAATGCTCCCTAGAGAAGCAAACAGCAGAAAGGAATAAAAGAAAAGCGCACCAAAATAAAGAAAGACAACTTACGGTTGGATTGGCAAAGGGTACAAACATTCCCAATGTGAATATTCCCAATAAAGGTCCAGCGGTGATGGCGGCCATACTTCCACTTGCCTGAATCAACGCACCCATCTTCTCCACAAGGAATACAAGCCCCACACAAATACTTCCAATAATAACTACAATGACCTTCATGATAAAGCTAGCACGTCCTTCGGTTAATGGTTTCTTGACGTTGGGTTTGATGAGGTCTTCAAAGATTACTCCCGTCATTGAGTTCAAACCAGTGGACATTGAACTAAACAGCCGAGTAACAATTGTAGCACATCTATAGCACATTTTCGCTCGCGTGATTTCCTACCTGAGGGCGGCACTAAACACACCACTCACAAATAGCCCAGGTAAACCAGGGACACTGGCTGCTATTTTCATCACAAAGTATGGTAACAATTGATCTGACTTCCCAATTGATCCTCTTGTAACTGGATCACAGTCGTGGTAAGATGCGTAAATCAGCAGACCCATATAACAACACATTGATACCAAACTGGTAATACCAACAACCAGTATTAAAATAGTGCTAAAAATGATTGATATTATTTGGGGTTGGCACATTGATGAAATCCATACATTCTAGCTGATTGTAACGTTGGCATTGCAAGGCATCTCTGGACCATTGCTTGATTAATCGAACAACTTGCTAACCATGAGAAGTAGTTCCCTATTGCAACCGTCCAAAAGGTGTGACGGATTGTTGGATTCCAATCCAAACTAAAAGCAAATCTTATCAATAACATACAAGCAATCTACACGTGGTGGTTTACTTGAAGAATTCAAGACGTTGTCCTTCCTCACTGATCCTCCACACTTCTGAAAATCCACCAGCGGAAATGGTCCCCATGATGACCACCACAATGAGCGCCCCAAACATAACAAGCGTTTGAATGGTGTCTGTCCATACTACTGCTTTCAAACCTCCCTGAAATCAGTTACCACCCCCAGCCCATCAAGTTAATTGAAATAAAATCAACGTGCTTCGTTATGAATTTATTTGTAGATCACTTAAATGATGCAAATATTTGTATGGCACTGCACAGAAAGAATCGAATATCACCGGAGGTGAACTGTGTAATTGGTCCCACGAGTAGCACCAACATCATGAAGATCAGCAGTGGGCCATCAAATAAAAGCTGTGAAGATGTCAGCAGAAGGTATGGTATCCCAACTGACATAAAGAGTGATAACATGATTACGACTACTATGAAGTAATCATCTTCATCATTTAATCGTGATGTTTGCGATAATTGCACTGAGCCAATTGAATCAAGACTCAAAGACATGTTTGAACTAAAGCTATCACTTAATATAAAGGAACTGTTCTCGTTAAGCCTTGGAGTTGACTCTCCCATAGAATGTTCTCCATCTTGTACGCTTAATTTATTTGCTGTTGTTTGAGAGTTGATTTGTGATCTTTGGCGAATTTCGGTTGACATTTTCAAGCAATTGGTGGTAATATTATTTTAATGACATATCTCGCACAGGACAAATTTGAAATGTGTCATACTTACAAGTGTTGTGTAGAAAATACAGACGATGCATACGATTGGTGTAATCAAGTGCAGATTGATGCCTGTTACTGCAAATTGCAATCGTTACAATCTAGTGTACCGTGGTGATAAAAATAACCAAAACAAAACCTACCTTGACTGAATGCAAGCGCTGGCACGTAAATCACAATTGGAATGTAGAGCAACATTTTGAGTAGAAAGAGTATCGAGCCCAGGTATCGCACTGTTTGATTGAAGCGTAAATTAAGGTACTGAGAATAAATCCGAGCAATAAATAAACAAATTGACGTTGAAATGAAGCTTAATCAATGGTATGTTCGTACCTCGTAGCTTGAAGTTATCTGCAATTTGTAAAATACTGGGAGGTAGGCAAATGCCATCGTGGTTATGACCAATGCTTCAGGTGCCAAAATCATCCAGAATTGCGTCCCGTATGTATACATCTCAGCTGGCATGCCCAGAATACTAATTCCTGATATATAACTGAAACAAAGTAGGTATTATATCATGTCGAATCCAACAAAGAAACTACTTGTCAAGCGACAGCAAGAAGAAGAAGCAACTGCGTATGCATTTCAAGAGTTTCTCGAAACGTTCCAGAATTCCACTCCAATATCAAAGACGTTCATACAAGCTGGCGTATATAACCCAGGCGCTAAAACAAGTGGTAGCCAGAATGATTCCCAAGGCAAGGTATATGCACCCGTTCCAATTTATAAACTGGGTGAAAATAATGTCTATGAGAAAGCTATAGAATACGCTAGGTTGATCAAGGATGAGCGCGTTGGGAACCCAGCAAGTGCCCAAAAGCCAAAGTCACATCTACAGGAACTAAAGGAAGAGTTAGAACAAAGGCATTTTCAAATTGAGAAGACTTTACAGAAGCTGTCACCGAATCCGGTTGCATCCTTCAAACCCATAACTAATGCAGTCCCACATCATAACAAGAAGCTCAAGGACATGGAGGGGGAGCAAATTGAAAACACAACAAATCTATTCCTCTCGAATATTAAAAGCACATTAAATGAGCAGGACCTCATGCAGATCTTTGGGGTATATGGTCCTCTGGCAAGTGTGAAAATAATGTGGCCACGATTTGTGGATAGATCGCGACCCTACCATGTCGGCTTTGTGGCGTATATGAGTCGGCATGATTGTAAGCGAGCTTTTTACGAATTGGGAGCACGAACTGATATGAAAATAGCATGGGGTAAACCAGTTGACATACCTTCGCAACCTGTTTACATCCCACCTGAGATGGTGAAGATGATGTTACCACCTCCATATAGTGGGCTACCCTTTAATGCGCAAGTGTTGAATTTGAAAGTGAATAAACCCTTCAGCAAGGAAGAAGCGAGCAAGGTTGACTTGAGTAAGACTTTTGTTAAAGTGACACTACCCATGGACAAGAAGATACTGTTCACTATTCATCGAACCATTGAGTTTGTGATCCGCGAAGGACCAATGATCGAAGCATTGATAATGCAAAGGGAGTTCCATAATCCCATCTATCAGTTCCTCATTGATAACAAGTCGTCGATGCATATTTACTATCGCTGGAAGTTGTACTCTTTGTTACATGGCGAGTCTATCACTTGTTGGAGCACGAAACCTTTTCGAATGTTTCAAGGAGGTTCCATCTGGATTCCACCGGTTATCCCAGATTATACGAAAGGCATGAATGTGAAGGAACCAACGGATGAGGTGGCTAAGGAAGCCAAACATTTAACGCACTGTGATCAGTTGATTCTGATACGGACCATTCGTAAGTTGACTCCAGAAAAGGCCCAGATTGCAAGCGCGATGATATTTTGTTTGGACAAAGTTGCTGCTGCCCCAGATGTTGTCCGCATTATATCGGAATCATTTGAAGCAAGCGATGGACAGAGTGAGGTCTGTTCATTACGAGGCTTCAAGCAAACGGCAAGGTTGTATTTAATATCGGATATATTATACAATGCAAAGCAGAAGAACTGCGTTGTGTTTGTGGCCAGTTTCAAAGAGAGAATAGTTGGTATTTTTAAACAGTTGAAGAGTACGCTGGAGTATTACCATAACCTTAAAGAGTATCGATTTGCTGATGTTATACGCTTGAAGATAATGAAAGTAATTCGTGCTTGGGAAATGTGGCGGATTCTTCCTCATGACTTGTTAGTACAACTGGAAGAAAGGACGGCACATATTGATAACATCCTATTCTCAAAACCGGTGGATGTTGCAGTACTGAAATCAGTTGACTTGCTTGTGGATGAAGCGCAAGAAGGAGTAAACACGAATGAGTTATCTGCAATCAATGCAGCTAATGAACAAATCTACAAGGATGCCATTGTAAAGTCAAAATGGGAGACACAGAGTCCGGAGGTTTTGCAGTCGCAGGCGATGTCTACTGCCCGCATGCAAGAATTAGAGTTGGAGAGGAAGTATGAGGAGGAGTTGATAAAACAAAAGGAAGAAATCAAAGTAAAGGAATCTCTGGATTATGAAGATTTGCGGCGGATTGAAATGAAAGTTATTCGCTATCAGGATAGTCTAGAAGGAAGGAAGCGAAAACTAAAGTATGGAAGAACGATTGCCGCCGAAGTGGATGAATATAGAAAGAAGTGTATTAAGAAGATGAAATTAAAGCGAATGCAAAAGGAATTGATTACAGCGGCGAAGAGGAAAGAGTATTGAGTTGCACATACCTTGCAATTAAGGACATTGAGATGGGGAAAATGCCCATGGTTTTACTGCCCATTAAATATTCGGATGTTGTGTTTTGTTTCACCTTTGCGAAGCAAGCAAAGTAGATGCCAATCCACGCTGATAGCAACAGCATGGAGGCAAAGACAAGATAATCGAAGATGTCAAAGTACCTTTCGTCTTGTTCAAACATTTTGTTTACCAGTTTTGTATTCAAAATGCTTTACGGTTACTTTAAGACAATGGTTTAGTTTTTATTTAAACTCTCATTGTTTGTTCTTGAGTTGTTTCTACTCATGAGAGCGTCAAAAACTATTTCGAGCAAGATGCGAGAACGAACTGAACCCAACTGGCCCAACCTCGCGACGGGTCAAAAAGATGCGCATGTGAAAATATAATTTGGTTAATGCATCACCAATTGGGAGTGTAGCACGAATCAAGTGTTGATGAATAATTTCAATCGTTCTTTTATTTTAGCAGGAAATATTAGAGATTGTTGTTTCGCTTGAAGATTGTATTAAGCATTGCAATTACAGGGAAGTAAAGTCCAGTTGTCTCCGGTTGATTTTACACTAACTGGAATTTAGTAACTACACTATGTATACGACGCAATTACTACCTTTATCTTCCAAATAACTCGGACAATTGAAAAATTGGACGCTCGTGGAAGTCTGTTCGCTTATCTAGATCTAAGCCAAACAAGGGTCCGGCTGCTGGATTGCGTCCCGCACCATTATACTTTTGGGTCACGCAACGATTTCCTCGAATATACATGGTTGAAATGAGTAATTAGTTTAAACATTGCTTCGAGTTAATATAGAGTACCATGTAGTTTGTGATTTAGCCATGTTGCCACTGGAGGGTAATTTGTTTTGCCGATATCTGTTGGAATGAATACTAATAAACGGCGGAGGTAATTTATAGTATTGTCTTTAAAAGATGTGGGTAGCACGTGCGTATGGGTAGTAATTAAGCAGATTGTTATCTGTCCAATTACTATTTTATACTAAAGAGGATAGAGCTGATTCACCAATAATTTGTTAGAACATTTTGGTACGGAGCAAGAAACTATTAGAAACTATAG
>JAODGC010045023.1:3144-44228 GCA_027574925.1 Ecitoglossa quadriceps | reverse complement strand
CAGTAAAATACAATTTAAGCTGAATATGAAATATTTTCCAAATTCTATCCAGCTTAAATTTACTAACTCAATATTATATACATTTTTCATATTTCATTTATAAATGTCTACAGCGTGAACGTAGATGTAGCTACAATATTGATAAGTGCTTTGAATGTTTTCTTATTGATAAGTGCTTTGAATGTTTTCTTATTGACAACTTGAGTTACCTTCAATTTATAGAATTTCAGTACATTTAAAAATCACATTTACGAGGCTGTATATATAATGTAAATCAAATCCATGCCATAACATGAATAGAATTAATTTGGTTTTCTTTTAGTACTTCATTAGCATAAGTACATGCATGCGTGCAATACCAGGTGTAATTACGATGAAGGCGAGGCAAGCCGCTGCGATGCACTTCCGTTCAGGGCGCGAGTGGGTGACTTTATGAATGCGAACTGTTGCGATCACCACGCGCATTGTATGGGTGAAGGAACGCGCGGGTTGCCAAGTGCAATGCATTGCATTACATCTCATTACAACACGTGTTGTCGGGCGATAATATAATCGTGCCGTGCTATTATGCACGCGCGAGATTCTTTCGATTGTTTCTAATCGAAACTGATTTTATAGGCTGAACGGTACATTGTGATTTGTTGAATGGCGAAAGCTATAATGAACGTGTGCGGAAGTACTTAAATTGGAAATATTGCATCGGCCCTAGATAATGGAATTAGGGATCATGGTTTACAATCAAATTCGTGATTCTGGGCCATATACGTTATTAATTATTTCTGGTTGATTTTTAGCTCCATGCAAATATATTTCGCTTGGAATTTAAATGATTTGTAACATTGGGCAACCCAAAAAAACGATATGTGATATGTTTTGCAATTTATATTGCATGGTATATTAAATGAGTAAAAAAAAACATGTTTGCTTTCTCTAAAGTATGGTTTCTTATGAAAGGGGATACAAAAAATGCGAAATAGCAACTTTTTCCTTGGACCGCTTTGGTAACGCGCTGGTTTACGATTCGGCAGTTCGCAGGTTCAAAGTCTGCCAACACCTTTGTTGGGAGCAATGTAGTTAGAAAAAGAGATAAGAGGTCGGCACTCTCCCGAGGAAACAGTCTAGCTGTCGGGTGACCGGAGGTGAGGAGTAGAGTACGGCGTTGGTCTCTGACCATCCTGGTACACAATCCTACACCACGAAACCCTACACTATATGGGCACAAACGGGCTAAGAACAATGATGATAATGATTGGAAATTTATTATTCAGGATGTATTATTCTTCAGTCCTTAGTCTTTTTTCCATTTATTTCACAAAATGCTGCTATTTCGACAAAACGCTCCATTAGGTACCCACAATTTAACCGAAGGTTGATTTCTTTCACTTCCCGGTTCTCAATTGGGAATACCTTATGGTTTTATATCATTCATTTAAGAATACAGGTAATGGTCCTATTTATAAGCAATAATTTTCTTGATTTTTCATAATCAAATTCCAAGGCGGCGGCATACATTTTAATCTATTACATGTATGCCTTATTCCAATATGATAATCTTTGCAATAACTGTTAACTTTATTATATAAGATGTATGGCATAGGAGCAGTACCAATGTATACAAAGCATTGTTCTGTATTCGACACCCGCAATAGGAACAACAATGGACAGATTTGAGAAAATCAAGATTGCTTTAGGTATTAGACACTTGCTGCTGGGTGGAGCAGTGTTCAACTTCAAGCGAGATATCATCACATTTGTAATGTTAGCAGTGGAGTAGAGGCTTTTACCGGTTTTGATTAGAAATGTTCTTTTTATTTTGTTATTGTTTAAGTATAGGTACATGGTAAATAGAATAATAAATCAATTATTATTAAATGTCTATGCCCATTGTATATTTCAACCAGAATTGAAATTGTGTTTCAAATATTTTTGATTCAAAGTGGAAACTTGAATTATAAAAATCAACGAGAGCATTAAAAAGTCTCCACATGATATTTGTATTAATTACATCTGAATGGATAGATTTTTTTCTCAGTTATGCAAATAATTAAATAATATAATATAAGGGATGATACATGATACTCGAGCCATTAAAGAAAAAACAATGCATTCAACATAATAATCGAAAGAAACAATTTAATGAGTCCACGAAAAATGTAGTATCGTAATGATTGTAATGAAAATATTTTTTCCAAATTGAGATCGTACATTTCTTCTTTATTCGATAATCTGAGGCTCAAGTATGCCCATGGTAGAAAGTACTATAAATTTTTTTTTGTCTCATCTTCAACTTGAAATTGCTGAACTTTCGAAGAAATTGCACCGATAATTTTCTTTTATACATTTCTCTGATGCTGTTGTCTTGTTGTTTTCGTTCGTGTCGTTTATCTGATGCTTACGATTGAATTTGATTCGCTTTCCCTCCGTGTTAATACCAACAGATTGTCGGTTCCTTGTTTATTTATTGCTCAAACAAAATTGCCACGAAGATAAATGCAATTTTAATGCTTCCTCTTCGCGCCTCCTCATTCAGTGTACAAAAGATTTTCTCTTTTGCTTGCTTGGGAGGAGAGTGAAATATCTCCCTTTATGAAGAGAATATGAACAAAATACATATCGGCAAACAACCAAACAGTTGTACTTTGGTTGTAAATTTAAAAGGTGCATAATTTCAATTCCAAAGTTAAGCGAAGAGTTTATAATTTGTATAAATAAATGGTTTTCTGCTGTGCTAAGGATTATTGTTTGCGCTGCTTTCCTATGTAATTACTGGAAGTAATATCCAGGAAATACTTCGCAATATGAAATTCTTCTTATAATGTTCACGCAGAAAAAGAAAGTTGATTTCTAAACATACTTCTTGTATTCTTAATATTGTGTGTATTGCGTTAAGATTTAAATTTTATTACTGCACGCATACGCACTTGCTGCAATAATATGTGAAGAGAAATTGTTATTGCTACATGTGTCAATGTAACACTAACAATATTACGGACATAATCTTTTTCACGTAAGTTGAAGTTATCAACATTTTCGGCATAAGACGTAGAATAGCAAGCATATGCAGGTACAAGTAGAAAATGGGATGAAATTGTATTCCTATATATTACTTTAAGAACTATATTAAAATATTTGTTTGTACCTAATTGGACTATATACGATTAAAGAATATTATTCAGTATATACGAATTATACTGATTATTTGGTATCAAGGTGGAGAAATGGCCATGGAATGAGACATCTTGACATTGCTACATCCATTTTTGGATTAACATGAGTGCTGTCGAATCACAATTTTTAGTGATGACCAAAGAAAGCAACAATTAATATACAAAATTTAATGTTTAATTGTGTATTTCTGTTAATGTTGCTGTAATACATTACAAAGTAATGTATTAAGGTGACTGTTTTATTTTATATAGATGTGAATTGCAACAATGGAGCGTTTTTAGGTCTGCTGATTAAAAAATATTTCGACAAAAGTATATTAAACATGATTGTAGTAGTATGGTCGAATGTTGGTTGAAAATCCAGGTCAAGCGAAGACTTCCTCAACTTGTGCTCGTTTCTCTTTGCTTAAATTACCTGCTTACTTTTTTTCTCATCGTCCATTGAATTTTGCTTAAAACAAGCTCCATGATTTTGTTTCCATAAATTATAAATTACAATCTATTTCACTTGATTGTTGGCAAATTATGTTGCTACTCGTATTTAAAAATAATTCTGACATATGAAGTAATATTTAAAAGTTAATTGAAGTAAGGCAATGCAAATACTGCATGAACCACATTTCTGAATTTTTGGTGGTATACTTTTTAACAATATTACATGATTATGTATATAAAATGCCAGAATTTTCGTGTATGACTTGAAACGAAATGAGGGTATTTTTGCTTTGGGAGGTTTTGTTTGACAATTTTAGCTCCGGATGTAACTTTCACCTCTTGCGGGTGTGACAAAAATATATGTACATTAATGTAAAAGTGTGTTACTCTAGTCTATTTTTTGGGACACCTAACATGGTTTCAATTTTCTTTACCGCTTTAACGTTTGAATGTTAATTTTACTTTTCGCATGTTAAGTAAAAAACGAACACATTATTTGTATATGCGTCACATAATTTCAATAAGTGGTATTTAAAGCAAATAGCGGGAGTTAAAATTTATCGAAATTTTCTTTTCGAATATAGCTCAGATTTAAATAACGTTTCACTTATACTTTGAAACACATCTAAGTTAGCCAAATTTATTATTTACGTTTGAAACTATGCGGATTTTCAATACGAACCACTTGTTAAAATTGTATTTCACAACTCATCCGATACATTTGCTAATCGTGTCATATACAAGACATGGTTTTCTACTTTGCCAATTTTGAGAAATAATAAATGTATATTCTATCATCTATTCTATTCATCTTGATATATTACATTAGATTGCCTAAGGACTTCATTTCTATTCACTTCGAAAAATTATGGTCTATGAAATGTCACAGCATATTAGAAATTTCTGAGTTTTTGTACAACCGACAAATTTCACTACTGGGGTTTCAATCTTTCTAGCTTAAGGCGGTTTGGACAAGAACACTACAGGAAACTGTATATACTGCAATCCAAATAAATCTAGCACTAATCTGTTTCGGGAGCGTTGCGGTTAAAACCAAGGAGTGGTTTGCATCCTCTTGAACAAGCGGTCCAGATACCGAGCGGGTAGAAGCTAGTGGTAGGAGGTCGAGGACGATGTTGGTCAGTAACCGGAATGGGTAACAGCATGCTCACAATCACCCACCACGAAACTATACGCCTGTAATACGGGTACGAAAGGGATAAGAATAATGATGATTAATCCAAGTTTCAGTTTACTACTGAATGCTTGACTTATTCGGTTGTCTTTGAGGTTGTGTCAAGGTTTCCATCATTGAATTAAAACGTAAACATGTTTTTGTTTTTCCTGTTTTTGGTATATTAAGATCATTATTATGTCTTACAATTTCACCGACAATCTTGATGGATCCTTAAAAGGGGTAATGTATGAAAATATTCTGGAAGTACAGAATACGATGTATGACATAAGCACAAACATCACATTTGCATTGCTTTATATTTTCTGATGGAAAAATGTTTCAGCACAATAAGCATTGTTAAAGTTAGACTTCTGGAATTTGCATTTTCTTAGTATCAATAACGATATTGTGGGGAATTATAGTTTGCAATTTACATACCGTCACTACAAGTGCAGTTGTAAACAACTTTTTTATGCACATGGGTATAAACTTCCATTCCTTTCTCATTTTGAAGCACTCAAATATTCGACATAGTAATACAACTTCAAGAAAGTTGCCAGAAGGTTGACATGACTTTTGTTTCATGAGCTTGATGTTGATCCCGTTCCAATCATGAAAAGAAATTTTGGTAGATTATGTTAGATTCTAGACACTTTAATAATAATTGTAATATAATAAGTGAATTGCTTAGTTACCTCTCTCGTGTTGTTTGTCCCTGGCAGCTGGTGTTTTCATTACTTTAGCGCCATCTGCATGTTATATAGTAACAATGTGCGCAATTGTCTTCTTGAATCGAGTTATCGAGTTACCTGTTATGATATGAAACGAAATAAAACAACAAGCTGAAACGCAAGTATCATCCTTAGCTTAGACATAAGCATTTGGTAAAAAAATAGAATTGTTGCATAGATTACCAAGCGAAATTGATTTGTTTCTTTTTCAGTGACCACACCCGCGCCTCCACAGAGACCATGGATTCCTGTCAGCAGGCCAATGAGGAATCGTCCAACCTGTAAGCAGTTGCATTTAGAAATTCCTTTCCCATTTTCTTATTTTAAGCATTCATTTCATTACTGATATTACTGATATGAAAGTTGGTTGCGCTCGACATTTGCTATATTATGTTTACGATACCGCACAAGTTGCATTTTCTGCGCCAACTCAGCACTCGATGGTTTGGTTTGCTTTTTGTTGAAATATATTGATTGCATGCGAATTAAAATGCTTGCGACTGAAAATGTTCAAGCACCAGTCGGGCTGGCGCACCCATGCGTACATGCATAATTTCAATTGCGCATAACACTCTCTTCAGACTTATTGCTAGCAAAAATATGCAAATCGCATCATTTATGCCTAGGATCGCAACTTCAATATGAGCGTTCTTTGTTGGACACGACTTGGCACCTATCTTCTTCTCTAGATCTCTAGAGGATGCTGGATTTATTGCGTAGTTACGATGTGTTAATTTGCTTATTGCGTTACCAATAAACAATTACTAGTTTATATCCAATACCCAACCATGCATTCCCAACGTGCCTATACGTTAAATTTTCTCTTTTTCTGATGTAGGTATTTTTACGGTTATGTGCTACAATGTCCTTTGTGATAAGTATGCGACACGTCAAATGTATAGCTACTGTCCGACGTGGGCGCTCAACTGGGACTACCGGAAGAAGGGCATCATGGACGAGATAAGGCATTACAGCGCAGATATTATCAACCTGCAGGAGGTCGAAATGGAGCAGTTTTACAATTACTTCCTACCGGAACTGAAAAAGGAAGGATACGAAGGAATCTACTCGCCCAAGTCACGCGCAAAGACGATGGCAGAAAATGAACGGAAATATGTCGACGGTTGTGCCATTTTCTATCGGAGATCAAAGTAGGTTGGAGATGATATAAGTTCTTTATTAAGACCAATACCAATCGAAAACAAACAACACATAGCTTATATTGCCTATTTCAGATTTACATTAATTAAGGAACATTTAGTCGAATTCAATCAATTGGCAATGGCAAATGCGGACGGTCTCGATCACATGTTAAACCGTGTGATGCCCAAGGACAACATTGGGTTGGCAGCTCTCCTGCAAACGACTGATGTGGCATGGGAACATGCGCCTGAAGGTTCGGCAGTCACCCAGCAGCCTATTCTGGTCTGCACGGCGCACATACATTGGGATCCTGAGTTTTGCGATGTCAAACTCATCCAAACAATGATGCTCAGTAATGAATTGCGAACGATCCTGGAGGAGTCTGCAGCCACATTGCGCACCAACGATAATGTTTCTGTGGATGCAAACGCAATCCAACTAGTACTTTGCGGTGATTTCAATTCGTTGCCCGACTCCGGCGTCATTGAGTTTCTCAACAGCGGGCGGGTGTCTCAGGACCACAAAGATTTTAAGGATTTTAGTTACAAATCTTGTTTGGAGAAAATATCCTCGTGCGACAAGCCTGCAGGCGAATTTACACATTCCTTTAAACTAGCGTCTGCTTACAGCGAGGACATCATGCCCTATACTAATTATACGTTCGAATTTAAGGTAATTTGCCATTTTGATAGGACATTCTTACAACACTTATATTACAGGGTTTTCTTTGCATTTTTCAATAGGGCATCATCGATTACATTTTCTATTCAAAACAAAGTATGACACCACTGGGTCTGCTTGGTCCGCACAGCGCCGAGTGGCTGAAAGAGAACAAAATCGTAGGTTGTCCGCATCCACACATCTTCTCCGATCATTTTCCACTACTTGTTGAATTGGAAATGGTCTCGACGATAGCGCAGCAGCCTATCAACGGAATCATCAACCATAGGTAACTTGCTTTCAATTTCTGCTGAGGTATTAAAATTGTAATCGAGGGAATTTCATTTTTGAAGGTAGCAATCGATGAGAATCGCCTGCAACAACTAGCCATTGTCGCCTTGCTGTATAGTACCTGGCTAATCGACAAACGAATATACATCAAAGAAAAGAAGAACTCTGAGCGCGTCAACAAACAGAATAGACATTTGTCTATACCAGGCCATCAACATTTGGCAAATGTGCTCAGTCTGGTTTAAGTGTTTTGTCCAATATCCGCGGTTTTAATCGAGCGACGCGACTCATTGAGGGCGGACGATGAGCACTCAGCATCTGGAAATAGTCTATATTTATTTATCATTGCGGGACGCGAATAAACAAACCAACAATTTATTACATTAAGGAAAGCGAATACAATGCATCGAAGCAAGTTTGAGACAAACATTTTCAAAAATATCAGGTAAACTATTCCCTATTGATCCCAAACTCACCAACACTCACCACTTTATATTGTATATGAACATTTAACACACTTTCTCTCTTGTCAGAACATCCCTTTGTAGTAGACTTAGTAATAATTTATGAAATGAAAGCGGGACACACGCGAACTACAAATATCATTACCTCTTAAATCATCAACACCAAAAGATTAAACTGAAACTGAAAAAAATGTCAAGCAATGAATACCAGGTCAGAGAATTATCCTGCCAAAACGCACACTTCTCCTGCGCGAATACCCCATTTTGAAACGAGTGTCATTTTTGAAAGAAGTGAGTGTACATTATATACCTAAGACAACACTTTGTATATAGAAATAAACAGATAACTATCTAATAAAAAAACATCTGCATACACTAACTGAATTTCATTGTTAGGCGTTAACGTCGCAGGATATTTCGTAGAAGTCATTTATACCTGCAATTAATAGAATAATTTATTCAGTTGCTTGATGATTTTGTGCAAACATGCAGTAGTTAGATATAGAACTCATCAATTGTTAGAACTCATCTCGAAATTAACTCAATCTGCATTGGAGCAAGTGAAACAATCAAATTGAATGTAGTCTATTCTGAATTAATATCAATCTCAAGAGCGAACATTTTAAAATGTCCAGACAAATGCAACGCTCGGAGCATTTTCGTAATATCCAATTTTATAGTTTTGTATTAATTCAATTGTAATTATGTATTTACTTGTACTATTACTATCGTAATACGTTGAATGCTTAACAAGAATTACGACTATCTTTGTTCAGTGATAGGGTGATTGTGATACAAATACTTTGCATTCATTTCATGTTTTCGCGGTTGGAACAGTTTTAACGCAAATAATTTTACGACAATGATGTGGTACTTAATAGTTATTTCGTTTAATTTAATTTTTTTTTTTTTTGTTAAGTTAATTTATTATTTCATTTTAAATACTACGTCACCTGTAAAATACGCTAGCCAACTATTAATGAATTCTGTGTTGCCGTAAGGTTGAGACAAATCCTTTGTAAGAAGATGAAACTGAAGGAAGAGCTGAAGATCTCATTTTTGACTTTATGAATTTAAGGCAAATGTTTTCCGCAATTTGCGATATTTGTGTCCACTCTCATTCATAGACGATTTTTCTTGCTGTCTTATCTCTTTGACGTCCTCCCACCCGCCTTTCAAATCTTTGTACCAATAATTATATAGTTGCTAAATAACTCGTAGAAGTATAATTCGTAATGTTTCGTAACAAGCGGATAATTGGAATTCACGTCGTTAATCATCGTTTTATTTATGACGTTCGAGAGGAAATTGCTTAACAAGTATTGGTTGTTTCATTATGTGCGCTCATTTTACTCTCTGTGCGTTTTTAAAAATTGTGTTGTACAGGAGTTGTACCTGTTTTTATGAAGGCTCGGCAGTGCACGCGGTGGAATATGGACAATGATCATTTTTATCTATGGAGACAAATCGAAATTAAAAAAAAAAGCAGTATAACTCTGATTGGTTAAAGGGAATTAAAGCAAAGCGTGTAAAACATAAACGAAAACCCATTGTAAGAGAAACTGATTTTTGTTTTTGTAGATATTCTACAGATATTTATGTACAATAGATATACTAAGGAATAAAATGATTGATTAATAGTTTCTTGTCAATTTTATATGCACTTGTTATGTTTTTGGCGCATGTTAGACGGAAAATACTAACAAATAACTCCTACGTTTCTTGATGCCCAGTACAAGTAGAAATTTGAATTTCGGCAATAGAATAACTTGAGCTTTGTCTAGCAATACTATAAAAGATACATTAGTACACTTTGTAATACTGTTAAGTGCTATAATGGCGCAGTTTGTGATAACAGCTTTGAGTCACTCGGCTCTACAGCAATGATTAAAATGTTTGTACAATGTTTCATTCCACTAACTTCAATTGCTTTCTACAAGCCCCAACATTTGCTAACTTTACGCCATAGTAAATACCAAATGTCTTTTAATTCTTGAGCTAATCCCACGCAAATCAAATATCAGATTTTAATTAGATCTGCTTCCATGATAACAAAGTTTTTTCACATTTGCAAGTGTTAGATGAACGAAGAAAAGTCAGGGTTTTCTCTTCAATTGAATTCAATTCTTTTGAATTGTGCATTGGTTTGACATATACGTTACGTTTTATTCATATCTAGACAGATATAACAGAAATGACCTGCTTATATTTAGATTTGTAAGTTAATGCAGTACACATATGCATTTGTGAGAACACCTGACTGCTACACACAAACTTTTTAAACCATGATTTAACTTATGCCTGACTACATAAATGTGTCTATATACACTATAAACCCATAATGAGAATCAGACAATAATTTGGAATGTATATCTGATGCTCCATTTCATTTATTCCAGAGGAGTGCCACCCTGAAATGTCACCAAACTAATTAAATCCATGCATTTCCAATATTTTCAAACATACCCATTCCTGAGCCATGATAAGAACTGTAGCTCTGTCTAGTTTTGGCCCAATGAGTGGATTCATTTGAGCCATATAACAACACAACCAGCTGAAATGTATCCAAATTAACTAATTACAAATAATACACAATGGATGATAATAAAAACTTACAAAAGCCAGCAAGTTGCTGCAGTCAACATGAGCACAACTTGAATAATTCTGTACAAAAAATAATGTTTAGTATGCACATGTTTCTTGCAAATTCATGGGTGGTATCCCAGAGTAGGCAAGAAGCACTTACCCGCGATTAGGGCCTTTGGGTACAATAAAAGGCAGCAAGATACCCACTGCACCCCAAATTGCAGTGAAGATAATCACAGGTAAAGCTGCTGCACCCATTTCTTTAGATTTTCGGCAAGCCTAAAGAGAAGCAATCCCTGAAAACGATAGTGAAGATCTATCAGCTGACCGCCAAGCTCCTGATGCCAATGTTTTCACGTGATACAATACGTGCGCATGAACGTGCGATAACTGCGCTTGCGCATTACGTACGACCGATCCAGGTGCAGCTGCAAATGGCCTACACGAGAGCGCACGCGCATGTATAAGACAAAATTCAAACTTTTTAGTGAAACTGAAATTTATACCTTTGAACTATTATTTCCTTTATATCTCTTTTCCTAGTATTAATTCTGATTTTGTTTTTTTTATAATTTTCAATCTTTTTGTTTAGATACGCTTGGGTAATTTTATGTTAAAGAAAGAGAGCAAACGTCACTGAAGGAAACAGGCTACAACTTTTATAGCAGAAGTTTCGTTTCCTACGTTTCTATTCAATTTTATAAAATTACATAACCTTTTTCTATTGCGGCGTCGACGGCTGTGTGGAGAGAAAAGTACATGAAGGAAGAAGTCTCTTCAGTTTTCTCTTCAATTGGATGTTCCTATGTGAAAATTGTGCCACACAATGGCGAATCATTTGGTAAGTAGAATTTAATATCAAGCAGGAATTAGTGGAGACTGGCACTTAATTATGCACTATTCAAAGAACGTATTAATGCTTTCTATTACATAAAATGTTTGCAACATTGATCTAAATAAATTAATCTGTTACTCTTTATTACAAGTCACTTACAACGCTAGTTAACGCATCAAATTGTGTGGCGCCATATCACAGTCACAACGATGCTCAAATGTGCTCAATGTTATTTATACTTTTACAACTGATAACAAGTCTAGTATTCCCCCTAACCAATTAAGGCAATTCTAGATGTCGGCAGTAATAAGTTTAATTAATGTCTGCTTGCCAACTACATATAAATTCTAACCTTCACATGAAGGTCGTACACTTTTGGACCTGTTAGAATTGATTGCGAGTTTGGTATACCCAGTTCTGCCTATTCAAATTCAGGTATCTTATAAAGCGTTTAATTTCGCATTCTTGTAACACTGCTACAATTGTTACAAAGGTACTACACATCATTTAAATATGTCCGCAAAGGTCCCTGCGACGATCGAGGATACATTACCAGTAAGTTGTCCAAAATTAATCATAAATACTGAACATCTAGTACTTGTTTTTGGATGTAATTAATTTTCCCACATGCAAATATTTTAATTGATAAACTAGATATAAGTTATTTTAATACAATCATATTAGTAGCCAATAAATTTTACCACAATTACTTAAGATGAAGCTTCAATCTTACAGGTTTGTTATAACTGTGTCAGTCAATCAGGTTTTTTAGTAATCGACTATATATTTCCTTAATTTACTTCTTGCTGTATTACCATTGAATGGAGCACTGAATTCATGAATTTGTAAATTGTGGATCTCATATAGCTTGTGTTAATTTCTAGTTCCAATGAATATGTAACATTACTCATTAAAGTAATTACTACATGGTACATTATGTCCCACACACTTCAACAGACTCATCTGGTAAATTGTGTTTTGTATGAAGTTAAGTTAGAGTGATTATTTATTAACCTGTATTAAATTGTGTCTTATTATTTAGTAATACTTTTTTTAATATTGGTTTTAATTTATGTGAACTGAGTTAAATTTGTGGTGAATACAATAAGTGTGAGTTAAATATAGTGTATTTGGTTATAGTTGCTGGCAACTGCAATTGGAATTGGGGCAATTCTTACAACTGTATTAATTTACCATTTTACTAAGAAGAAGGGAGGTATGTACCTGTATAAAATTTTAATTTTATAAGAAACTTCAGATAGTTTTTGATTATTTAGATAGAAAATTAATCACCTTGGAAGATGCTACTGCTAAATACTCACTCCCATTGATTGAAAAGGAAGAAATTAATCATGATACTCGTCGTTTCCGTTTTGGGCTCCCATCTTCCCAACATGTTTTGGGACTTCCAATAGGACAACATATTCATCTGCTGGCAACCATTGACAGTGATCTAATTGTTCGCTCATACACACCGGTTTCCTCGGATGATGACAAAGGCTATGTTGATCTTGTTGTAAAGGTTTATTTCAAGAATGTACATCCACGCTTTCCAGACGGTGGCAAAATGTCACAATATTTGGAAAATTTGAAAATTGGCGATACTATTGATATACGTGGACCTTCAGGGCGCTTGCAATACCTTGGCAATGGACAATTCTCAATCAAAAAGCTTCGCAAAGATCCTCCAGTTATCACCAGCGTAAAGAGAGTAAATATGATTGCTGGTGGCACAGGGATCACACCAATGTTGCAACTAATTCGTCACATCACCAAAGACCCATCAGATAAAACTGAATTACGATTATTATTTGCAAATCAAACCGAAAAAGATATTCTTGTTAGGAAGGAGTTAGAACAAGTTGCGGAGGACTTTCCAAAGCAATTTGCATTGTGGTACACACTTGACACACCTGGTGATGGGTGGAATTATAGCAGTGGATTTGTAAATGATGTTATGATGAAGGAGCATTTCTTTGAACCTAGTAAAGACACATTAAATGTGATGTGTGGTCCACCACCAATGATCAACTTTGCTTGTATGCCAAACTTGGAAAAGTTGGGTCATGATAAGGAGATGTGCTTTGCTTACTAAGACTTTAAAGGAAAAGCTGAAAAGACATTTGGCTTAATATTACCGTTAGGATTGTTATATAGGTTTGTTGCATAGATTTTTAACTACATTTGATGGATTAGGTTTGCAACATGTTTTGTATCGCACCATTAATAAAGTAACGCCTCTTAAAATTACCTCCATTTACAGATTTATATACAAAAAATTACTGAGATTTCTAATCTTAAGTCCGTTTCGATAGAGGGCTGGTCTTGCCAGAGTAAATCAGTTATCATTACCAAGGTACGCAACTAAATTCCGATTTTTATAGGTCTTGCTTGAGATTGAAATTGACCTCTGAACCATTAACATATGCCAATACCATATTAGGTACAAGGAAGCGTATTATTGAAGAAGTGTGCATATTTTAAAAATTTCTAGCAAAGCTTTGTGGGTAGAATTAAAAACAATCCAAGGTATTAAGAGGAAACTGGTTTATATCATTAGAATCAAGACACAAGTTCGTGTAATGTATGCGAAATTAATCATCCTAGTCTTTTTGTTTTCAAATTTTGTTTTCTTGGATAAAATTAGCAAATTGGGTTAAATGTCCAATAGATACAGTAAATTGCAGAGACAAGTCAGTAGTACGCTATGAACCAATCCGACTTACCTATCCATATGTGACCGCATCTAATGTTACATTCGACTGGCCCGCAAAAGTATTTTATCAATTGCCATCGCTGCGCCTTCGACTTATGGTCCGTCATCAGCCCCTATTTGGGACGGCGATAAGAATCTATGAAACGGTTTTATTTAACCTAGCAGAATCGATTCATAATAAGTGCATTTTTTCGGCAATCGGTTTTCATATCAAAACGGAAATTCTTTTCCATTAAAGACTATGTAAATATGAATGAATCGATTATTTAAACATGAGTATTGACAGATTCGGTCTTTTAAAAATTGAATTTTGATCGCCATCACTAGTCTCCATCATCTCCCAAGTCGCCATCTGTCAAACAGCAAATAGATTGTCAGTGACGCACTTTGTCAAACTTCCACAAAGGTCAAAAAATTACATACCTGCACTTCCTGCATCTATCACAATATTTCTTCACGAATACGCGAAATTATCATGTAAATATACATTATTTTAGTTCTATTGGCATGTAATAATTTAATTACAACTAACAACAAGAGTTAACCGTGAGTGAGTGTATCAATTATACACTATATAACATGTAAGATTTCCCACGCAGTTTACGAATGTCTTCGAACAGACGGGAGGAAAGCAACATGAATCCAGTATTTATCAAGGTGGCCATTGGAGTCGGCGTTGCTGTGTTAAGTGGAATTGCTGCAATGTTTTACTATAATAATCGACGGGAAGAGCCGTATCGTTCTGACTATACACAAGAATCCAGAACATGTAGCATCTGCCTTGACTCCCTTGTCAATAAACAAGTTCGAATACTGGATTGTGGGCACATATTTCATGTACACTGCATTAGTAGTTGGCAGCATTGTAAACCATTCTGCCCATTGTGCCGCAGACCTTTATAATATATTCTGCAGGATTTATTTCTTAAATTATTGACACATGATAGCTAATATTCAATATAGTTATATTAAACACCTTTAATATTGAGAATTAGTGTATTAACTGATATATATGGTGTTGATAGCATGATGGTTGGCTGTGTAACCCATGTTTGGTGTAGGGTGTATGATAAAAATATTACACTACTATTATTATGATATTACCATATATATATATATGCTGTATATTAAATAATAAATACATGTGGAGGACTAAACATAGAAAGCTTCCTTATTTTGGAGAGTATTTAATACTTCAAATGCCTTAATTATGTTCTGAAGTCAAGTAGTAATTGCAGTTAACTTCATCCATGATTTAACAAAAATATAGAATTTTCTATCATCCACAACATTGTATGTACACAATTTACACCACAATCTCCTTAACAAAAAATCCGACGTATCTCGGATTGAGTATAATTACTTGGGCTGTTTGATTCTCGATATTGGAAGATATTTTGGATTCAGATTACTTCAAGGAACTTGTGAGTAGCTTTGTGAGCTACGTTTGCAGTTAGCTGCAATATCTTTCGGCGTCATCAAGATATCTCCGGAAGAGCAAGTGTCAATCGGCATACTCCATTGTCTTTGTAAACTCCACTGCTGAACAAAACTGAGTCCAGTAAAAGAAATCCTCGCCAGCAAGGTTTGCGTAAAAGCTGTTTACGTACTGTATAGTAGAGAGCAAATCTTGTGGATTCACCTAAAACAAATTTGTGTGCATCACTCACTCAAATATTATTTGTGAAGGTTATCATACCTGTATAATAACATATACTAATACCGGTATTAAATCGTCTGCGGATGCAGAACTACCCTGTGCTAATGATAATAAATCCATTATGGCAAATGCGCAGCGTGTTACACAAGACACTTTATCCCTTGGAGTGCGATATGCCGCCATTGCTTGCAGCGCTTCCTGGGCCGGCAGCCATGGACATTCCATTTGATGCACTTTACTAATCATCAAATACTTATTGTTAGGAGTAACTGTGCTGGCAAGTTTACGCAAATGACTCGCGAGTACATTATCGCGGTGTCGATCGCCATCTCCATTGGGATATAATGCATTGTAATATACCTCCATCATGATTGAACGTTCTAATGCATCACGCGTCATTCTCATTTGCTGCTCAGTAGCGTCCTGCCACAGCAAATCCTTGCCAATTAAAGTGTATAGATGTTTTAAGAATTCTTCAAGTAAGAGGTTTTTCTCATCTATAAGCACTTGCTGTTTGAATTCGCGACAAAAATGTGTGAGCTCTGCGTGGTGCTTATCGAGGAAATTGCGAACGCAAATATCCACCAAAAATGACAAACAGAGATCGCGTTCACGATTAACTTGATCTCCTAATTCAGTAAGAAACGATTGCGATGAAAGTAAGGTTTGTTTGGACCTAAATAGATACTTCCAATAAACAGATCGTTTTTGCATCTCGTCTTTGAGATTGTCGCAAAGTTTCTCAAACCCAGCAATATCGAGCAGACGGACACAACGTAGTGCTTCTGCAACACGAGCTGCAGATCTATCCTTCTTTAAATCCCTTGCTTTCGCCAATTCAATTTGAAGATAAGACTCTAAGTCTTTTTTAATGTGATGTCTTCCATCCTGCAGTAATATTAAACATTGTAGAACACAACTAGTTACATTTACATAACTTGTTACTTGTATAGTGGGCTACTTACATTTTTATGCCTAATATAATGCGTTCTTGAATGGCTTAAAACCCATCTTAACTTCTTCTTTGCGTCGATAAAAACACCCAGACCATCGTGATGGCAAACAAGAGCATCAATATCAGTATTGCATTTATCACTTTTCTGTACATCAGGACGCATGCTATTATCGTTTGGTTTTGTGCTACGATACTTTGCCAAAATATCTTCAGTCGCATCTGGAATAGGTGAAAGATGAATAACAAAAGCAATGTAAATTAAAATTACGAGTAATTTACCTTGCAGTGATTTCAAGCTGACTCCTTCACTATGTCGTCTGGATCGTAAATCATCATCATCAAACCTCAACGCATTATTATAGTCATCACCGCCGCCACCGCTTCTCATGGATTTACCCCGACGATGCCTAAAAGTAATCCTAAACTTTCCCAAAAAACCGCCACCGCGCCTGTTACGTTGTTCATCATCCATATCTTTATCGCCCTTTTCCGCACTCATGTCAAAGCTGATACTTTTTGGAATGGCACCTGTGGACGGTGATGGCTTCTGACGTGGCTTCTTCAAATCGGCAGATGTAACATTGCCACCATCTGCAACCTCTCCATTGTTGTTCCATTTGTTCTTCCATTTCTCATTTTTTTGTTCGGAACTATTGGAACTACCACTACTAGAGGAGTTCAAACTTGTGTTACTCAACTGCATGTCAGCCTTAATATCCTCAAATTTATGTTCGGCATTTTTCACCAAAACATACGAGGGCGATTCTGATGCTGAACGGTTTTTAATGCCACTAGGACCAGGCGTACTAGTAACTATATCAATGTTGTTACTAATATCACCAAGTATTGAGCGCTTAATATCGACTGATTTATCAACAATAATTGCTTCTCGCTTAGCGCTGTCGGTGGATGTACGGCTAACTTGCCTCATGATACAACTGTCTACTTGTACAAATGCACTGGATCGATCCCTATCTTCGGATACAGAAACAGAGGCAGACGTAGAGCGAAAGAAAGTCTCCTCCGTTTTCTGAAACATAGGCATAGATTCTCGGCGACTTTCCTGATAATCTTGAAACGCACTTGGACTGTTGGGAACAAAATTGTTCCCACTAGCAGTGGAGAGCCGACGATCTAGGTTATGATCATCGATTTCAGAACGCTCGGATGGCGCTACGCTTGCCGCGTCATCACTTCTAGCTACGCTTGCTGTATCATCAGAAGGTGCCACACTGGCCACATCATCATTGTCAACTTCAGTTAATCTTTCTGTATCAGAAGCAAGAACATCCGTCGACCAAGCGCTCTCACTGTGCGTTTCAGCTACGTCCAAGTTAGGCTGTTCAATGTGTGGCAATTGCGGTGGAGCGATCGCTTCATGACGATCACCTGCATCGATTGTTTCACTATCTGACGCTAATACATCAGTGCTCCACGTATCTGAAATTATAGATATGGTCTCGTCGCCCTCTAAGAGCTTTTTAATTTCAAATTTGCAGAATTTATCATCAATTTCCGAGCGAATTTGCTTCAATTGTGGCTGTGGTTGAACCAAGAAAGGGCGAACCTCTACTAACGGACGTTGATCTTCATTTTCTGTGACTTGAGAGCTTGGGGTATCCCGACCAGATATATTGGGTGTGCCACGTCCTGATACATTTGCGCTCACCATATCAGAAAGATTGTCGTTATCATTTTGATCTTCATTTTCCAACTCAATACTGCTGGCAACGGAATGATTACTGGCTGCTTCTGATATGACCTCTAAATTATCAGAAGTATTGCCAATCGATCCCTCGTCATTATGTGAAAATCTAGTTCTTTTCTCTGCCGGGCCGTTTACGCCTTGCGAAGGCACCACAGCGTCTCGCGTTGAATCAGTAACATCAATCAACAGTGCTTCCTCGGCAATACACTCCATAGCAATGACTTTCTCCTCTGTGAGTAAACCAATAGTTGCTTCATCAATTTCCAGCGGTATTACAAGGACCACATTCCCAGCGCTCAATCCATTTCCTTCAATGTCTACTTCTCCGTTGCTGCCTTGCTTCATGAGGTGCATCCTAGCTTTAGTCAGCAAATGCTGAGCTTTTTTTGGAGACACAATGACATTATTGGAATTTGTATTTGCATGATTCATCGTACTTCTGGGTGATGAATCATTGGAAGTTGGAAGTTTATTAACCAGCACAACGACTGGATCATTTGGCTGCGCCGTCGCATTATCAGCATTATTACTGCAATAGTCACTTGATGCCTCCTCATTCCCCTGCTGATCCTGTGAAATTGAATTCTGCGCCCGTTTTAAAAACACTACAAGGTTATACAAATCTTGTTCGGTAAATAAAGCAATTTTTCGTGTTACTCCTGGCACATTCTCAAGAGGAATCTGCTCGTCGAGTATTTCATAATGCTCAGAATTGTTCAAAATATTATCCAGAAAATTCGAAATGCATTCAGTATCAAATAATGCATATAAATCCATTAATTTGGCATCAGGTGTTTCGAACTTCATTAGAGCAAGCATCTGAATAATTGTCCCAACCTGTATTAAATTATGTCGAGCAATTTCGGAGATGGGCGCATCGGAAATACCATATGGTTCTGGTTGGACTATAGCTGGACATACAAAAAGGGTGAAAATAAGATCAGTCGTAATAGCATTAATTTCTTTCGAGTTTGGGCTAAACGATTTTGATATCATATTAGCTATTTGTCTAATTAACCAAGCGAGACTATTCGGAAAACAGTACACATTATCTTGTAAGCTGGCAATGAATAGTTTGGTCATTTCACAGAGCCTTTTGATGATCCACGTTCGATACTGAGTGGTTTTTGTATTGTAAGATTCAGTTCCTTCTTCTCCAAACTTTTCTAAACGTTCAGACACTGAAAACCTAAAAATTCAAAACATATCATCAAACATATGCATAACCATTTCTTCAATAAAATATGTACTGATAACACTCTGGTCCCTAAACTGACCAACTAACCTTGATAAAGATTTATTTGGATCTATATCCAAGAAAGTATCACTCATAGCAATTAATTTCAAGATGGGTGCTTGAAGAGCAGCAATAAGGAAGAGTTTAGCAGATGTTAAACCTTCATGGAATAGAAAATACATTCTCGAAAATGCGCACAATCTTTGCTTTAATAACCTAAAATAAACAAGTATTTAAAAAGCTGTATCATTATAATAGACTAAAACAATACCTTCTTGGATTATCAGTCGTGACTAATTGTAACTTTGCTAGACATTGTAGAAGAGTCATCATTAATTGGACATCCTGTGGCAGCAAAAGTGAGCCATACAGACCAGTAACCACACTATATAAGATTGAAGAAAATACTTTTTGATCCTCAATTAATGACTCTCCAATCACAATCCATTGTGCCACCAAATCTGGGCGCTGGTGCAAACATGAAATAAATGCACTGTAATTTACCATTACCTAAAATATTGAATTGGATTAGAATATTGCTGTTTATTTTTTATACATCATTTATAATATTGATATACTTGATATTCCAATATTTTATTAGCATCTATAAAAATGCTGTTAGTTATGACTTGAGCTCTCCTTGTATACTGCACAGCACAATCAGCCCTGGCACCTACTAAACTGGCCAGATTTATCCTGTGCTGAAAGTTTATCCATGCTTTCTTCACATACTCATTTGTATTGTTTGACAATCTTTCATTGAAGTTCTGTATAAGATTCTTTTCAGTATTAACAAGATGCTTCTCTTGTTGTAGTTGAGTAATTAGATCACATAAATCTATGGTGGACTTGCTGGTACCATCAGGTGAATTTATTGGAGTGTCACTTAACAGATCCATGTTTAGTTTGTATCTTACACTCCTTAAAGTTGTCTATTGCACTACATTTGCATCAGCTACAATTCACATGAAACAGGTATAAAATTTAAACGATCTATTAAAGTTTTGATGCAGGTGTAGATTGTTTTGTTGAGAGAACACAACATAACCTAAATCTCACCATAACAGTAGTGAAAAAGAAAATTTACGACAACAGCGTTAGCAACAAATGAGTCGACAGCGTCCACCCCCTGATTCTTGAACTCAACGTATTGTTCTTCAATGCGGACAAAGTTGCCTGAGAATGTTAGCTCACATTTCCCTCATAATTTCTTAGACACAACTAGCCCTCGACTTAAAGCTACTGATAATTTACTGTTTTTGTTGTAATGCGCGCGTGACAGCAAAAACAATTTTGACACACACGGCGATCTAGCACGCTAATTTATGAAGGAGTTCGTGGTGTTTAGTCCTGAATTAAATCCAATGGTAGTGGGAAGTTAGCGAGGCACAGAAACGCAAATTATCAACTGAAAATATTGCGTAGGGTATGCGGCTGGTCTACTTAAAACTCTATGGCTGATACAAGAGAAAACCAGGCCAGTCGAACTCCCGTGTATTTTGCGTTGGGAGTGCTGTGAATTGGAACTAACATGGGTATGCGTGGAATGCTGGGTTGTCAAAGGAGCGTGCAATTAGGCGAGATGAGTATATATTTCGTTCACACGCATTTGCTATTCTTGCATAATAGTTATGGACGTAGCAGTAAAATGAGACTCAAAACTTTGCTTCATATGACTTAATGACAAAAACTAAGTTGAAGAACATGACTTTTTTTTTATAATAAGATACAAATACGTTAGCCATTACTTACAATACACTAAGCTATTATAATTGCAATATTCTTAAACTTAGTTTTTTTTGCAAATACTCATGCTGTAAAGCTGTAAATCTCGTATTTTACAACTACAACATACAAGTTTTGATCAATAGTACAAATTGTTTTTAAAACTAGTGCTTTTGGGTATTACAAATAATTTTCCAGCAAATTTTATAACATATTTGATTTACATATGAGAAGGAAAAAGCTCTTAGGTTGGTACCCCACCCTCCACGGCCATATGTCGTTTTTGAATTTCGACAGTATTTCAATCATGGCGAATATTGCCCTATTTATAAGTTCTCAGTTTAGTAATAGTTGTTAAATTCTGTCGTAAAATCTCCACCATAAAACCGTAATGCTTCCATAACGCGTGGGAAGAACAAATTAAGTATGTTAATGCATTACAACGCGAGATAAATGATGCACGATGTTCACGCAAATTTCTACTGCGTAGGTCTGTCGTGCGGATGTTGACAGAAAGTCTTTTTTTGAATTGACTGAACTTATCGGTCGATCTCATTAAGGTTTAAGAGGACTGGACTTTGAATGGACATGAAAGTACAAGGTGCAAGACGACAGTGAACAATAGGAATCTGCGAGTAACTACTTAAGTAGTAATATATTTTGTAAATCAATAAGAGATGTCGGGACTAGTTATAAAACTGCATACAATTCCTTAATTTTCTTTGGCATAAAACTATTTTGTTTTCTGCATTATAAATTTTATACCACAAATAATGAAATTAGTATCAAAAAATGTAAGCTTTTAATTTGAATTGACTGCATAAGCGTTAATATTTATCCCAGACGTTGTTTATTTATTTTAAAAGTGGAGACGTAGAATAAAACATTTGTGTGCTTCTTTGTTGAACTGGTTCAAGTGTTCTGGAGTGGTTAGTGACGATGGTAGCAATGTTCGGTGGGGTCGTTGGTTGACGCGTTCGTCGTGTGCGTAACTCCGTTAGGTGAATTCGCGACTGTATTGGCCGTCGTTTACGTTCATACACGCGGAATACGCATTAAACCAGCAGCGGGCGACAGCGGCTACAAGCGAAGTGACTGCTAGCGACAGCAGGAGCTTTATCCAGCAGGATCCAGTAGAACCAGCAGTGAGGTTAGAGCGGTTGAGGTGTGCGGTGCGTGCGGTGGATACGGTTTGTGTGCATGCTTAAACGTAGTGAATGTGCAACCAAATGTAGCTGTAAGCCAAGAAATAAAACGCAACAAATGGAAAGGACACAACAATTAATCATCACCAAAGCTACAAAAACAGTGTAACAAGCGCCTTTGATCTGTCCACCGTAGCAAACTTGTTAGAGCCAATTGTCTCCCAACAACAAAAGGGATATTCAGGTGCATTCTTCACACAATCAAACCGCAATACCTGTCTCACTGTCACCCCTGTTGCCAACAAGGTCCCACACTTATTTGGCCGTCGGCGCACGGCTACTTACGCCATCCAAGAAAAAGTCAGCCTTCATCTCGTGTTGCCCTACCTGCTGCTGTGTGGCGAACTGCGTGTGCACGGTGTCAATAAACTCCACGCCGAAGGTGTGCCGTATTCGTACGCGGTCGCAAGAGAAAGACATTAACGTAAACGTCGCAGACTACGTTCACCGCGTCTCTGGGCGCATGTTATACATACACACAGCAAGCGCAAACAATCTGAAGGAAAAAAGAATCCATTTGCCTTGTCACATGCGTTTGCCGTGACTCCCGCTATGATGCATGCTTGTGAAAGTGAAAACTAAGAATTGTTACTCAATACGTACAGCCCACTGAATGTGATTGTGCACAGAAAATTGCCAAACGGATTAATTTCATCTCCAGATGAATTTACAATGCTCTGGATTATACCATATTCAGAACCAAAGGGTTAGTTAAACCTTCCGTAACATCTACTTGCCTTATATTAGAGAACCTATTTTAACGTTAAAGTCTGCTGTTGTTGCTTCTCTTCCTTGTGAAACGAACACGAACAGTTATTTTATCGCATCTTCAGCTTTAGCTGCCGACTTCTGCAACAACTTCGTCACGAGGTTTGCGTTCGCTATGCAGTCATGCAAACTCAAAACATTTGGAAAAGGAAAAATAGGGAGTAAACAACATATTTTTGATTATTCAACTAATAAACTCTTCTTTCAAAAAGAGTTCATTTAGATTATTTTTTCCTGGATAAGATCCAATCACTTCCTTTGTTTTGACTTCTCTGTGACAAACACGTATCGGGGCGATTGTCCAATGGTCGCTGCTGGATTGTGGTGGATGACTTGAAGGTCGAGTCTTGGTGGGTCACGTGACTGATGCTGGTGTTCACATACGCAGTGAACATATGTGGTTAGTAATAAGCGAAATCAATGAATTCTCACTTGTAAATTAAAAAAGATTAATTTTACTCTGGCATTTGCAACAATTCCACTCTGGCCTTTAATTTAATTGCAGTTGATACCGTTGCAATTCATTCACTTCCGCATTGCAGATTATAAGTTCGCCGGCAGGTGGCGCACGCGCAAACCATGCATGGACACAACTGGTAACCGCGTTGGCTCACGCAGTGTTTTTTTTTATTATTATTTCTAATGCGGGACCTCCACCAGCTGCGGTTAAATCATTTTTGTTCGTGATCATCGCGCCGCGATTGGTACGGGTTGCACATCTCTGGCGAGGCGCGACCGTCGGCAGTGACCTTGACTGCGTCACGTGACTTCGGGCCTTGACCTTACCGCCGTTGGTGGCAGGCGCAGAACAGACACTGGCTGCTAGAAGAATCCCATTCCTATTCAAACAAGATAGGCACTAGCAACTAGCTGAAACAATCAAGAACTGTCGAAATTTGCTAGGTGGTAATATCATTCAGTTTCATTTTTTCTTCACTTTATTCATCATTACACTGAATCCCCACTTGCCCCCCCCCACCCTGATCAGTATTTATAACACTCTATTTGCAAATTGTATAATTCTATGTATTGCGCTTGCGATTGTGGATAATAATAGCACCGGATATTAGAATTGCTGGCTCCTATTTCCTAACTCATAAATCTTGTGTATCCATCTACACTGAAGTATTTAGTAATGTTGGAAAAAAGATATATAACTCAGGAGGTCGTTTCAATTCATTGAAATCTCTTTTTATTGAATTGACTTTATTACTGCTCTTGTTGTAATCATTGAAGTTCAAGTTTTTGCTGAATGTTGTAATCAAGTCACAACAAAAATTGCCTGACGAGTTTGGAAAATGTTTGCGAACTAAAAATTATGTTTTTTATTATTTACAACATGAGTATGTTACATTGCATTATTCTTCTTTCTGTTTCTTGAACAAGTATTTTCTGCTTGGAGTGTCTTTGGAAATTGGGGTGGACACCCTTGAATTAGCATACTTTATTGCTTCACTGAATATATATTTTTTACTGTATATGTTATACTCACACATTAATTGAAATATTTTTGCTTCGATTATTCAATTTAAACCAACAAATGATTATATCACATATTTTTAGGCTCATACTTTTTGCAGTCATATAGGGAATTAATTTATTATCGGTTAGTTATCGTATTGAAAAGACAATATGCGCCAAGTTATTTCGAAGATAAATTTACAACTTTCAGGCGCAAAACGGTGAAGGTGGTTTTTTGTTCTTTGTCGAGCTAAGCGCACGCTCAATCTCCCATTTAGTTCTCTCGATCTTAGAGCTTGGTAATTGATTTGCTATTATTTGATCATAATTGCATACAAAGTGATGTAAACTATATATACGTTCTACGTCTGGATAATTAAAAGCTAATCATTTTGAATTTTATACGGTGTGGATCAATTCGTAGCAAATTCATACTTACACCAGTGATAACAATTACAATTAAGCTTTAATATTATGCTGATAAATGTGTGATCCTCTATATTTAAAAAAAAATTGTAATACCTTACTTACCATCTTATTCATCGTTCGGTGCAAACTTAGTCATTGTTATAACTGTCTGATATAATTAATCCATTGAAATATTCGTTATGCCAATATACTTGTGAAATAAATGGGAGTGGTCCTTAAAAAAAAAAACCATTCAAACCATAATATTCAAAAATCATCGTCCCAGTAGGAACAATTCATGTTTATGTTATGAGTATGAGTAGGTAATGTTCGATAGGTTTACAACCTGGAGACGTGTTTTGTTTGACATGTGATATTTTGGTTAATAGTAAATATATGGTGAACACACTGTATAGTCCGATTGGCCCATAAGGCATGCTTCATAGCAACTGGATAGAATTTAAGATCACGATATAGCACAGTATTTGGTACAATGCGAAAATAGTTTGCAATGAACTTGGCGAAATATTCATATTACAAGTAATATGTGATATGAAATATGAGATGAGTATGTTGAGGGACATTTTCTTAAGCTAAGATTGTCTAGCTCGTTGCAAAGCATATTGTAATAATTGATTTAATTTGGTAACGGATTTGTCTACCTCTAGAAATTGAGGGCAATTTCTTATAAGCCTACTACTGAATGCATTTTAATTGCAATAAATATTTATATATATAGCTCCACGCTATAATTTGCGAGTGGACTGTTTCAAGATAATTTGTTATTATCTTTTCTATTTCGCACTCTATTCCGTTTATAAATGTGTATTTCGATCCTGACACAAAATTCTTCATTTTACCTCTTGCAATTAGATTTTGGAAAGCACTTAATTCTCATTTAAAGCAAAAATATTTTATGTGGTACCATCTAGGTTAGGTGTGGTGTTCATGCTTCCTTCTACTTTGCCTGGAATAAATATATTATACCAATATGACAACTTACGTTATACATAATTTTGCAACATTTAGCATCAACTGTTGCCTCAAATGTTTTTCAACACATTCTTTGGTTCGCGTATTACTGCTGCGCCATGTGTTGCTGCCAAGTTGCAAGGGACATAGAGATTTTGAATTCCTGATATGATTGTGAACGTTACGATTCCGTCTTGTTTAATAAGCAACATTTTCATTTCACATTCTTGGTCTCGCTACGACCGTGCCCAACCCACCTGCTGGTTCGACGTATAACTGCAACACTCATTCTGAGAGCGCCGATGCTGCTGATACGACAGAATGCGTGCTTCGTTACAGCATGGCACCTACTCAATGCCACTCTTACACGACTACTTGGGAGTACTTACACTCGGAGTGTTTTGCATGTGCGCATTCCGATGCCTGCGTGTGGCATCGTGTTCGACGTGCTCTCGCCTCCTCTGGGCTGCTGCCTGCAGGCCTGGGCGGCGAGCATGGCAGGTAGCCCCACAGTTTCATGCCACACACGCGCAAAAATGAAGTTAGATCAACTACTTGCATGTACACATCTATGCGATCAAGTAATCAACAAGGCACTGGTTAATTATAACTAAACTATAGCGTACAACCAAATTCGAGCGTATCGTGTAGCGTGATGTTCATTTTAGAGTACTGCAAAGGTGCATCCAAGATATAATTCTGAATGAGTTCTGTTTACGATTGAAATCAAACTTGTCTGGAAACTGTGCGCTTGAATTAAAATTCAACCGAGGAGACTTTGTTGCGTGTTAGAACATGAAACGAATTTTAACCTAATCGAACCCATGCGTACATAACGAATATCATCTTCAGATTTTCTGTCAATTTGGGCATTTGTAATATGTGCAAGTACCACTGCCGCAACATGGTAAAGAAGTAAAGCAGCTCAAAACTTGCATCGACTTCTTCGCGTTGCTGTGCATTTTCGTTGCTACTACAACCCACACTCTACGCATGCATTCATTGAATATTTTCATACAAGGCGAACAACTTTTCTTGTTTTCACCATGGACTACGATGACTCCATGAACTGCACATTTCAACTTCATGTATGCTACATGAATGTATACTTACCTGTCTCAATTACTACTACATATCTTAATAAATTTGACTTTGTTCTAAAATATTTGCTTCAACTTTGTTTGCAGTAGTACATGATGCCATCTTCAATGGATAGCTGTGGCAGTGTCCTTCACCCTAGTTGATCGCCTTTTAAGTAGCCACAATGGCGGCGGATATGCGTTCGCCGAACGTGTCCGTGACGCCAATTAATGTCGAACCACCCTACATGCCAAACCATGTCGAGCCGCTGGACGACAACGCCGACGCTGAAGTGGCGCAGATTGACTTTCAATCCAGCGTCAATATGCGCCATAAAATTAAACGCGAATGCCCTACACCTAATTCTCAAGGTATCACGACTGAGGGTAGCAGTGATGTGGTGCCTCGTCCAATGTCTTGGGAGGGAGAACTGTCTGATGGTGATGAAGATATTAAAATCAAGATGTGTGTTGATGACGAACCGGAACACAAACACGCTGTTAATCTTAATCGTTTGAATTTACCGGAAAATCTTTCATTATCGAATCAGAGACATACTTCCAATTTGGAGCGGCAGTCTTCTGTCACATCAGCGGACTCTTCCAAAGAGTCACCTATTATGCGGTTGAAACAATCGCACAGTACCAATTACTCTCTGCATTCCACGCCGAACAATTCGCCGCTACTCTCACAACGCCATCCGCTCCCGGTGATGGTTCCGAAGGACTTGGTTCATAAGGCATTGAATGTTCCTCCGACACCAAGTCCGGATTCAGCTATACATTCAGCATATTCAGTGTTCTCATCACCAACGCAGAGCCCTTTAACACAGAGACACGTGACCCTTACGCCAAACCTTAGTCGAAACAATAGCGACGCATCGCATTCAAGTTGTTGTTCTTATAGTAGTGTGTCGGTATCACCAACCCAGCAGTTTTCCCCAACACATAGTCCAATACAGGTAAGTAGTTACAAGACAACAAAATAAAGCATTTCCATGTTATTTATTTTTTTTTTCTTTTTGACCATAGGGAAGACATTTGCCAAATATTCATGGATCCCCCTTGCATCACAATGTACTCTATCGCAGTCTCCAGGACGATTCCAATACTCAGTTAACCACATCATCAGCCTCTGAGCACGACAACGACGATAGCCTAGTTGATGATAAAACATTGATTCATAATTCACTTCCAGCCCAGCCTGGTATATCACGACAACAACTGATCAACAGGTACCTTATTGCACAAATGAAATCAATACACATTAATAACAACACATTAATAAATATGTTTGTAGTCCATGTCCTATTTGTGGTGATAAAATTTCCGGCTTTCATTATGGGATCTTCAGTTGTGAATCTTGCAAGGGATTTTTTAAACGGACTGTTCAGAATCGTAAGAATTATGTGTGTCTCCGTGGTGCGGTGTGTCCGGTAACTGTTGCCACGCGCAAAAAATGTCCTGCATGTCGTTTTGAAAAATGTCTTCAGTGCGGAATGAAATTAGAAGCTATTCGAGAAGACCGCACCAGAGGTGGCCGTTCTACTTATCAATGTTCGTACTCGCTACCGCCGTCGCTTGCCAATCACGCGGAGTTGCGTGCAAGTTCTGGAGATCTTCGGCAGGCTGGAGGAGGTGGCCATGATGGTGGGTCACTTGGCGGCTTCAGCATTAAACTGGAACCGCAAGAAGCAGGAATTGGGCATGGAAAAAAGCGGCATAGTGTTCCACCATTATTGCAAGTAAGTGCCTTTTCATACAATGAACTTCTACGTCATTTTGTATAACTTTTCTTTGCCAATAATCACCTATATTATTTATTTAAGGAAATAATGGATGTGGAGCATTTGTGGCACTACAGTGAGCTAGAATTAAATAAATTAAATACCGAAGGCAATTTAGGGCGTGAAGGAAGTAGTGGGGCAATGCATAATTTACACATGCATCCACTTTTGGCTGGTACTGCACTTGCTGGCTCGACTGATACGAATCCAGATTTTGTCGCGAATCTGTGCAATATTGCTGATCATCGTTTGTATAAAATTGTCAAGTGGTGCAAAAGCTTGCCATTGTTTAAAAATATATCTGTATGCATAAAGAGTTCAGTAATTCCTGTGTAATTAATATGCACTTTCTTTTAGATCGACGATCAAATTTGCCTGTTGATCAATTCATGGTGTGAGCTATTGTTGTTTTCTTGCTGCTTTCGATCAATGTCCACTCCAGGCGAGATCCGCGTATCACTAGGAAAGAACATTACATTAGCACAGGCGCGTGATTTGGGAATGCACGCTTGCATTGAACGCATGCTCAATTTTACTGAGCACTTGCGGCGGTTGCGCGTCGACCGATACGAATATGTTGCCATGAAAGTAATAGTATTATTAACTTCAGGTTAGTATCTGTTGATTAAACTGTGCGTGCAACTGATGTACGTTTCTACTTATTTCTGCTTTCTTTATGCAATAGATATGTCTGAATTACGTGAGGCTGAAAAAGTGCGAGCGTCACAAGAGAAGGCGCTCAAGGCACTGCAAGACTATACACTAACTCATTATCCGGAGAGCCCTGCTAAATTCGGCGAGTTGTTGTTACGAATTCCAGAATTGCAACGAACATGTCAGGTAAATCCGAGTTGATTATATCCCATCCACAATACGGTGAAGCAACCACTATAAAATCACATGTCGCTTACTTCTACATACATATATGAAGACCGTAGGATCACATTTACCCCACGGTTTTTTTTCCCTCCTGATCAGTTCTTTCTCTACACCTTTTTATATTTTTGCTTTATATGTATTCATTCACATTCATTAAGTTGCTGTAAGCTCTGTAAGTAATGCAACAGTGTTTTTGATTTTTAGGTGGGTAAAGAAATGCTAACAATCAAATCAAAAAATGAAGAGGGACCAAGCTTTAATCTACTTATGGAACTACTTCGAGGCGATCACTGAGTCACCGCTGGTGGTGATTGGTGACATAAATTGAGAATTATATTTAGTGTAAATATACACTGGGAGCAGAAGTGCCTTAATCGCTTTATGGTGGCGGGTTCATGTTTATTAATTACAGACAGTATTTTTAAAAAATTTTTGTATTATTGCTAGTGCGTAGTATATTTACGTTATATGTTTATTTAATGATGAAATAATTTAAAATGTTTATGTTTAGGCAAGAGTGAGTTAGGAGCTGAAGACTAGCTTTAAGCATTGTGTGAGCGGAGTGTCGAATACGTACTTATCTATTTAAAGAATCAATTTCATCAACAATTTGAACATTGATTTGGGAAAGATAAAAGAAATCAAAAATACACATCGAGAAACTTATTATTCATGCATAAATGTACATACAATTTATATAGCTAGTTTTTATACACTTCTAGAACATGATCGACGACCATTATCGGTTTAAAGCCGGAAAAAGAAAAATATTTTTATTACGATTATATTTATATACCATATTGGGAGATTTGAGATGAGAAGTCTAAACTTCTTGAAAATGGTCACCTATTAAAAGTACAACACCATCCAATCAATTTTGTATCAAATACAACTTAATCTCATATTCATTCCATTATTTCTAAGTAGAATATAAAGAAAGTAGATTGTGAAAAGTGCGATGGGGCTCAAGGAAGTTATAAAAAAAGTTCTATTTTGTGCCAATTTGAAGGGTTATCATGATCTATGAAAAATCACATGTATACAATGATTTATATAAATCATAATGAGACTTTTTCGGAGGCCTTTCAATGCGAATTCATATACATTGTACCAGTTATCACATGATGAGGTTTTTATAAAAGTCGAAAAATGAAAATTAAGCGAAGAGTAATCAAAAGCATGACAGCAAATGTAAACGCTTACGCATGCATCATATTCTATATATAAACGAAGCAAACTATATACAAAGGTCGCTTTTTGATACAGATGTAATTTTGCTAGAGAGTTTACAAACAAAACTTTTGTAATAAACTTTACATAATTTAATCCCTCGTTTTTACTGAATTTTAGCGATATGGGTGGAAATAATACTGCAATAAATGAACACCATTTTCTATCGATTTATGGTTCCCTAAGTTATAGTGGGCCGCAATGGTTTTCTTTTATTCTATTATGTACTAAATGATAGTAGATCCGAATTAGGGTTGGATCGTTGAGAAGGCAGAGATGACTTGGATCCATCTACGGCATACTTCTAGGTGCATGTAGGATAATATTTGTCGCAAATTACCATCACCGTTTTTACATACATCTAAATTGGCCTTCTAAAACCGAATCTGTTTTGTTCCAAGTTGGTCTATTTCTGGAGCAGATTGCCTTTTCGTTTTAATAAAGATGAACTTAATGGTAGAACATAGTGATATTAGGTTAATTATTTGATGTCCGCGAGTGCAATTAAGTACAATATAAACAGCAGATATTTATCTTCCTACTCCAGTAAAGTTCGAATAATAATTATTTTGGAAAAAATATTCTTTGTTTCAGTGATTTACTCAAATGGCGCATAGTGGCCACCAGGTGGCTGCATGTCAAATTCAATTTCCGTACAAGTTCGGTTCAATTTTGCACGTTTCGTGTTCCAAAATGGCGTCTTCCGGAATTCTATTCCTTTCTTGTTTAGTAAACCCATCCACAAGAATCACTTGCATCCTGTCCACGTCGTGGGTAAGTTCTAAATTTATTTATTCTTATTATCGGACAATTGATACCGATGGTGGTGTTTGGTGCAGAAGCATTGAAAATTTGTGCTAGTCATACCATTATTTGATACTTATTTGGTTAGAACCCACCATGCGGCACCTGTGGCGTATTCGTCTAGGTCATGGCCTCTCTATGTTCCAAAGACGAGCTTCATGGGGTTGACAAGAAAGAACTTACCACAGGAGAAAAGGACCAACTGAAATTGCAGGATAGTCGTCTTGTATCTGCATTTAGAGCCCAGCAACTTGAAAGAGATGCCAAAAAGTATTGGGATCTATTCTACAAACGAAACGAGACGCGTTTTTTCAAGGACCGGCATTGGACCATTCGAGAATTTTGTGAACTTCTAGAGGTAGCTCATAACCCGCCAAGTGATAGGGGGCTGCCTTCCAGAACCCTGTGGGAGGTAGGATGTGGTGTTGGCAACTTTATTTATCCTCTAGTTAGAGAAAATTTAAACTTTGACTACATTGCTTGTGACTTGTCCAGCAAAGCCATTGAGTTGGTTAAGCAACATGACTTGTATGATGAAAATATCATCAAAGCATTGCAAGCAGACATTACAGATGAGCAGATTGTAAACCAGATCATGAGTTATTCTTTTGTTGACATTGCTACACTCATATTTGTTTTGAGTGCTATACACCCAAGGAAATTTATCATGGCTTTGAGAAATATTTATAGCTGCTTGAAACCTGGGGGAATATTACTGTTTAGAGACTATGGGATTTATGATATGGCTCAATTAAGATTCAAGGCTGGCCATAAAATAGCAGAAAATTTTTACATGAGGCAAGATGGTACTAGGTATGTTGATGTCCTCTTTGTTTATTTACTAAGGAAAGGAACAAGTTTTGCCCAATGATTAAAGACTTGCCTTGAGGGGGTTGTGAATTGACCAGTTAGCTCTGGACTTGTCCACTAGGACTTGTAGATTTGCTGTGTGCTCCAATGATCAGAGATTATGAGATCTGAGGGCTAATAAAACATGAATTGATCAGTTCTTATCATATGTGTGAAAGATTAATTGTTTTATTGAAGTATTTTTGAATTTTACCTCTAGGAGCTATTATTTTTCAACCGAATTTCTCGAACAAATAGCGGAAGAAACTGGTTTCCAAGTTATTCATTGTGGCTATATTCATAGACGTACAATCAACATGAAGGAAAACATAAATGTACCCAGGATTTTTGTGCAGGGTAAATTTCAGAAGGTAACTGTTGTTATGGTTTATTAAGAATATTAGGAGTGCGTGATGATTGGTACCATGCACCACGCTTAAATGTTTTGCAGATAAATGCTACCTATTTGACTGATAATTTTAAACCACTAGGGTACAATTTGTATAATGGTGGCCAAATTACATGATGCAATAACTACTTTTTTTTTTGTTTTGCAGCCTTCTCAATGAACTTTTCCCACATGCAGACACCTGATATTGAGATGGTATTTTCGACGTCGATACGTAGATTATGGAAGTTCTGTGCTTGAAATGAGGCGAGGGTACCGAGATAATGCCATTGGTGAGTAGGTTAATTATTATTAAAAGTGTTATATCCATCTAAATGATGTTTGCATAGTTCAAATGATCAAATAATGATTATAATTTATCATCTTTACTGATATCAAAAATAAATGTATAGTATAAAGCCTATTGTAGTTGCAAGCATAATATTAATATATTTTGGCATTTTCAGGGTGGTGATAAATTGTGTGTAGCATCTCCTAACAATGCAAAATTGTGTAAGTATAATATTCGCATTTTAAAAATTGTTAGGTAGGTTAGCATAGTTAGCACTGTTGGGGATTAGAATGTTTGGTTCACACTCATCAAAATATGCTCCGCATCGCATGTCGCAGAATTTTAAATATGAAATTTACTTCTTTCGGGGCTTGTGGCAGTGACTAAATCTTCTGGCAGAATATTTGCATTGAAAACTTCTATTCAGATGAAGTTTCACATTGTTAAAGTGAAGCGTTTTGTGATTATCATGTACTAATTGAATATGTATTTTGTGTATCATACTGGGTTCCAAATTAATGTTTTATTTTCATTTCAGGTAACCTTCGTACTCTTTGGACATGATTGGTTCCGTTCGTACAATGACTACTAAGTTGCCTTGGAATAATTCTGCTATTTCAAGTTCCAATTAGTTTAGTTTGTTTTTAAAATGGTAATAAATATATCGGATGATCCCGCCCCGCTAGTCAGTAAGGTGACTTGGTGGTGTGAACCTAGGCGTAGCAGTTGTTGGGTTTGATCCTCAGGTCCGGGACAGGCGTTTTACAGAAACTTCTGAGTACAAAAAACATGAGTGTGTGGATCACGGCCGGCGAAGCCCCATCATATAACGGCGGAATCGCGTATTCTGTCTTAGGAAGAATTCTTGTGTTTGAAGTTCCAATCTGTATAGTATACTTTAAAACTTATAACAATAAATATATCAGATAATCTCGTACCCTGCAGTCAGTAGTTTGGCTTGGTGATGTGACGCTCGGCGTGGCAGCCTGGAGGTCCTGGGTTTGCACCTTAGTTCCGAGGAGGGCGTTTTACAGAAACTTCTAATGATAAAAGACCATGGGTGTTGGCATACGTTGGGGCTTAGCCGGCTCTGCCCATCATATAATGGCTGCACGCGATCTCTAAGACAGCTGTCTTACAGAAACCAAAATCCCGGCCTCCCCTACTTCGGGGAGGCTCTGCTTTTCAGATTTTTCTAAGTCCCATATGCTTATACATATTGCATACGGAACACCAATTTGTTTTTATTGCAGTCGCCCGCCTCAAGCAACTGTTTTTAATTTGCCGAAAAACACTTTCAGCACAATGCCAACCTGACCGGGAATCGAACCCAGGTCGGCCGGGTGAGAAGCGAGGACCATATATTTATTATTTAATAAAACATTTTTAGTCGTATGCTGTGCATGGACTAGAAGAGTACAGTAGTCTAAATTACCATTATATGAAAAAAGGAACATAAGGATATATATATGTGTTTAATGCACAACTATTTCTTAATGAAACAGAGTGATAGTTCTGGAAAGAACTGTTTTATTCTGTTCGGCCAATTCAACATCTGAAGAATATACTAAACTCGAACACTAAAGTATTCCTCTCTTCAGTATCAAAGGCACGTTTTGATGATGGCGTTTAATAATAATTTATTACACATCATATGAAAGAAAGCTGAATCACTACAGCACAAATCGTGTGCATGGAGTTTTACGCGCATAGAAATTACGATGCAAAACGTTCAGGAACAGCAGTTTACACGCGATCCGACGGAAAAGTACGTTTTGAGTTCAGAAGCAACAAAAATATAACAAATACTGACCTTCATTATTCTTTGACAATTAATTCCTGATTGTAGACAATGTAAATTGGTGCCAAACTGTTCTAGATGTTGGATTCTAACACAGGACGGAATACTGCACATAAATTACAGTAAAGCAGAACTATTTGAACGCGTAGGGGAAGCGCATCACAATTGTACCGCCAAATATAAACAATAACAATCCGTGCACGTCGTTCAACACCCGGCTTACCTGCGACTCGCGCGGGCCAGAATATGCCGTCTTGTCTAATGCGGATTCGTTCTATCACTAAACACAGCGCATAGTATACACTCAGTTCCACTCACGCGTGAGCGATTTCACCAGTACACCACACCTGCTTGTGGATTTTCAACTTCACTGAGATTCTATTCTCATGCCCGTAGCCGACCACTGCAATGTAATTGTTATAGGGATTAAAATATGCATTAAATCTTATAACATTCCTTCCTGCTCAACGTTTAAACCGGATAAAAAGATAGGTTTATAAATACAAGACAAAAATGAACGAAAACAGGACATACGCGGCAACAATAACACTATGTTTTAAGGGTATATTATCTAATTATGCGTTATAATACAAAGGACGGAAAAAAAATTAAACTACTAATGCTTTAATGGAAGTACGATGAAAATAGCTCTACACGTTTGGAAATGACGTTGCAAATTTCTCTAGAAGATATACACGATCTGGCGGAATATTTCTGCAGTCCATTTAAGTACACGGTGACTTTAAAAGCAAAAATAGTTTAAATAATTACCATAAACCTTTTTATCCTATGCTAGGTAATTCCTGAGTATAAACTGTATTAATTCTGCGTTGTATAGGATGATAACAACTAACTGGCGACGCACAGATAACAAATTAAAATGATTCATTGGTAATACAATTTTTTCCCGATTTGTTTGGAATAGAATTATTTAACTACCTTTAATTAGAATTAATTAATCTCTGATGAAACCATACTAACATTCATGTCCATATTCACAGAAGTTTTGGTGAATTGTTCATTACGCACATTGCTGAGTACCCAAGAAACGTTTATTGCGGTTATTTCATAAACTAATTGCAGCTGGGTTTTAAAAACTTAACAACATTACCTAGGATAGTCTTTGATCAAACCACAATAACATTCATTCCCCCATATACAGTAGTCTTGGTGAATTCATTATTACACACAATTCCCATGTGTGGTAAATTACCTATTTTAGTGTGCCTGTCTAAAATGAAACAATAATTAGTAACTATATGAAAAAAAACACAACAATTAAGAAAACAAACATGAGTTTGTTTGAAGAAATACTATGTAAATGCCTACAATATTGGCAATAATATAACCACAATACACTCATACCCACATTCACAGTAGTTTTGTTCAATAAACACGTTCTTGAGTACACACGGGTTGGTTCAACAAGCTAAATAAGATTCGTATTATAGCTGTGAAGTTTTTTTTGAATCAAATCAGAATCTTAAAATGCCACATATTTCATATTCAGTACTGAGTTTACCCTTGCATCTTTTGCTACTCCTTGATGTCGTTGTGTGGCCTTGTACGTTAATAAGAGTTGGTTCGTAGTTTGACTAATAACATCAAAGTTATTTACAACCTTCTTCACATGGTGGTAACATTTGGTACATGCTTTCAAATAATAATATATATTACCTTCCTCATATATATTACCTTGCCTAAAATGTAACACTAATTAGCGAAACAAAACAATAAATAAAGCCAACATGATTTTGTTTGAAGATAGACAATCTCATTACTTACAATATTGGCAATCTCTAAGGTATAATCCCTTGCAGTAGGGCATTTATATGCTTGCAAACCATTTTCCTGGTATTTTCAAGACTCCGCACCCTGAACTTCTGGAAGGACAGCAATTGCAAATTGGCTGCATCTCCGACGATATATAAGTTGTCTGATGTGAAATACAATATTGCGAACTTTTAAGCGACTCGTATATAATTAAATATGATGGAGCAACTGATAGGCGCGGTGGTTTTGCTGCGGCGAACAGAAACAATAGTAAACTAATTCCAAAAGCAATGCACTAGCTCGTTAAAAGTTCTCACGGATTCTAATTAGTGCAGACATCTTCAGTACACTATGCAGTAGTAATCAGAGTTGTTTTGTCTACAGAAGTCTGTAAAAGTCTAGAAGTCTTCGTAATTGTAGAAATCTGCAAAGGTAGGTAAATCTGCAATAGATTGTTATTAACTATTGAAAAATGTTTATCTATGGTTAAACTAGATGCCATACCTATCCGAGCGTTCCACCAACACGCAATTACTACTTCTCTCTTTGTTTTGTTTACAGGCTTGAGATATCCCAAAACATTTTGTGGAACATCAAAAATGTATATAGATTGTCCTACTGTAACTTAATTTTTGAAAAGGGTAATTTATTTAAGATAATTGATATGTCTGAGAAATTAACTAATGATGTAAACGGAATTGTTTCCATTCACATCGCAATAATTTACACATATTTAAACGCATTTTAATTAAATTCATTGGGTTATCACATTACTTCGTATACATAGTTGCATTGGGAAAGGATTAGGCAAGGTCGCGAAGAGATTAAGGATTAAACACCTCCGATTCAGGCTTTACATAAGTTTAGCTTTTAGTCCACTGTATCAGCATATTTGAAATGAAATCTTGAAAGTGAGCATGATAGTTCCGGGATCATGCGGAGGGAGGAAGCACAAAGGCGGACTTACTCTGGGGTTCATATTTCAGCCATCGTACAAACGCAGTAGTCGAAGAGTTGTTCTAGAGAACGGATTTATTACAACCCTTCGGGTATATATACGTAATAATTGTTACAGGGCGTTTATCCTGTGTAGTAACACTCTAAGAATGAATAATAAACCATGCTTGTTGGTTCGGCACCTATTTGATTGGAAATTGTAACAAGGAAAAAGCAAATAGATGTTGTGCCGTGCGCTCTTTGTACAATAAATATTTATTCCCCGTTTTTTTTAATCATACAGGTGACGGAACACAACAGACAATTATTTGGCACAAACACTTTGCTTTATTGGTTGCTAAAATATTGTCGCTACACAGTCTTTTAACGATACGATTCATGTGATAATGATGAAGCAATTGGATGGAATACTTTCCGTTACTCCTTTCCGCATCTAAGATATTAGCATCTTGCTAGTTCAATATAAATATGGTATAACATGTTTTTATTGACACAATAAATACGAACTACTCACAAAGTAGTTTTTAATTTTAGGGCACCTTCCTCCAAGCTATAAATTTTTAGACTCACCAGAAAATCTCTAAACATCTTATACAAAGTGTAATAGTTGAAAAACACTAGAAATGCAATGGAAATAATGTGGTGCCAATATGAACAGAAGAACATCACAATTCCCAGTTGGATAAGAATGATTGCCAAGTGTACTAATAGTAGAGTTCCTAACGACCTTGAAGGATTCTTAAAAATACGCTAGAAGAAAGAACTTAATATGCGTGTAGTATATTGCAACAATTAGCAACTTACGTAAAATCGCCAATACGTATGATTCCCCGGTTCGGCAGCGTTGGTCTCTGATTGTGCTCGGTAAATATCCTTTCCGTGCTTCACCAATGCAGATCCTGGCCAAATAACGTCGTCCTGCCATGCATAAGGAAGTGTTAACACTGAGCGTGTTTCCACACGGCTCCATGATCCCAAATGTAGTGTGGCCCGATGCAATACGTCACAGAATTTAAGTGGCAGCAGATGAATTGTATAGGCAAAGAAGCAACTCATGAAGATGAATATTACATGCAACGTGGACCAAAACACTTCATAATAGAGATAATTCTGGAACATAGGCAGTTTTAGTTATTCGATCTATTTTAATTAATGACACTAGGACAACTTACGGGCGAAAAACAACAAGGTATAAATCCGGCATAATACGCATTTACTGTAGAATTAAACAGTATGTGCTTCATGCGCGCATTAAAACTGTCCCTCAAATTGTCCACCTCATCACGTATTTGATTTGGACATGATGTGCATGCATGAATATGCACATTATTTGATGATGAATTAAGTTCAAAGATAGGTGATATTGTAAATCCAAATAATATTAAATATACTGTAATGCTGCAATCCAATCAGATTTCATCCCTAGATTTAAATCATAGCAAATACTTACGGATAACAAAGAAATAGTATATTCACAATTGGATGATTTTGTATTGTATAATAAGCACAGCAACTGATGCTGGAACACAGCAAGCCAAAAAGAAAAACTCTGAAGCAGAGTTTTGTAACCCCATGTATTTGTGATTGCATGACTGTCTGAATGAGACTAGTTCCAAATAGATATACAATTCTTCTGCTTAGAATTATAATAATGAGCACAACCAAGTTGATGTCAATTAAATAGAAATTCTAAAAAGTATTCTAATTAATATTCTAAATACTATAAATAGCCTAAAATACATTCACCATTGTTTGGTTGGTATATGAATGAGGCAGCCACCAAACTGTTCGATATAAGTTTAGAAACTGAAGGCCTGCAGTTACTAAACTGAATGTAAATATCATCACTTCAAAAATGATCTTGTTGTCTGTTGGAGTATTTGGAAATGGCATATGTTTTGGTGGTTTTGGCAATTCCAAGCCAGGCAATGTAGGAATTGTAGTTGCACCAAGTGCTGAATATCTGGAGCTGTTGTGTGTTCCGTCCGCCGGAATTAAAGGAATTGATGATGGCACATGACGTGCCGCACGAAGGATTCGTCTATTTCCAACTGCCATATTTGTAGTATAGGAAGCTGAAAATTATTTACCAATGATGCTTGTACAGAGGTGATATTTCAGAGTTATCAACCTTATCAAGTCTCATTTGTCGACATTGTCATCACCCTGCAGTCAAATTTAGGTTAGCTTGCGCACAATTGAAATTATATCGAACACGCAAAGGGATGGAAAGGCATACAAACGAGATAAACGCAGGTAACGGTATGTAAACAATTTTGAAAAAAGGACACCACAGGCACTATGACATTCCGTGTTTCAAGATACAAGAACATGACACAACTCGATTGCCTTAAAGAAATGTTGTTAAGTCGACGTTAAACAATGCTTTTCCGGAATATTTTTCAAGTAAAAGGTAGGAAAGACAGCGTTGGCATATTACTATTTGTGGGTTATACTTATCATCATTAATGGTCTTACTTCAACACAGCAAATGCTATTGGTTTTTCCTGCACTGCATACTGCACACATTCTACTAAAAATAGGAAGATATAGAACTCTAGATCTTTTGTGTCAAAAGAAGTTGCAGCTCTCACCACGAGATGGAACTTAAAGGGTGGTTTATTGTTCAATAATTTATTTTTATATTTTTCAACTATAAAATTGTGCTAAGACTACTATTGTTCACGTGATATAAATTTTAAAGAAATAATTATGTATATTCGTTGTATTAAGATTTGAATTGCTTTATGTAAAGGAGATGTTGGTGATAAATAAATGACGTGACAAATGAAAACAGTGTGGGATTCATGCCTACCATTCGACCAAAATCCACTAAAACCTAACCACCAGAATAAGGGATGTCCTCATCTTATATAATGTAGAACTATTGTTCGCCATTATTTTTTTATCTTTTAATTTATCTAGCTAATCGTCTACGTTC
>JAODGC010045002.1:36924-49047 GCA_027574925.1 Ecitoglossa quadriceps | reverse complement strand
TCGTCGCCAAACAGGAAGAAACCCAGCGATATTCTGCATATTATGGCTTTGTCCATGCTGCTACAAAGAATCCATGTATATTCTGAGAAGACATTAAATATTGGAAGGAAAATTCAGAGAATCTGAGTTGGTAACGGCCAGACAAGTGGCACTTATTATCTCTTAAACTCAAATTGTGAAAAAGGTGCTATGAGAAATAGTTCTCAACACTACAACGAACAAAAAAAGACAACCGGGCAAACTTTGTTGTATTACTTATATGAAAAAAAAAATGGTTCAGGCATAAATAAATTATATAAAACTGGGTTTTCTTGAACCTACATCCGACTATCAACGATTTCATTGAAAAGTACAGTAGAAAATTCTTCGAATCTTCCATCCCCACATTTAAGAGAAACTAATGCTAATCTTCTACTTCAAACTGAAAGAAAACTCTTGTCAACTAGAACCTATACTACAAATATATCAGGCATAGTAAAAAAGTATATTCCTAGAATTGTAATTAATATAAAACTTGCAACATGTTCAAATAATCATACTATTGATTAAGTGATTGTTAAAACATATAACATAAAGTTAAAAAAATTATAGTAGATGACACGTTACCTACAAATTCATCAATTTAAAGTAGAAAGTAAATAACACAGCTAACAATAAAAGATTGTAAATAGTTTAGAAAATAAACAATTACTAACAAAAGTATAGAAAAATAAATATAATAAAGGAAAAGAACAGAAAGTTATTATTGATATTAACATTCGTCGCACTGTAATACATTTATCTAAGCACCTGCTGCGACGTTTCCACGAAGGAAAACGCAAAAGACCGCAATCCTGTGAGAAAAATCTTCACACAGAGAATCATTTTGGTCAGACTTTAAAAACCGTATTAACCAGAATGAAGAACAGAAGTTTTAAAGCTGTGAGAAACGTCCAGCGCCCCTTCTCAGTGCAGCAAATAAGTCGGCAGCTTAATAGCAACTACTGACCGCCTCCACGATTAGGTGCATATAACGATCCGTTCGTGGTGACGCAAGGTTTCTGATATTGCAATGATCGAATGATCCCACCCCACCGGCGCTTGAAACCATCGTTCTGTGGTTTTAGCAAGTTTGCATATCTCAATTGGAGCAGTGGAACCAGTGCATTGGTACGCCATTTGCTTTAATAGAAAATTCGTGCTATGATAAACAGTGGTGCCATATATTTTTGTAACATGCGTCATGCACGTCATGGAGGTGTGAATTTTCATAAAGAAGAACGTATAAGGATAAATCATGGATAGAAAATCCTACAAATAGAAGTATCCCCATCTGACTGGCATAATGATTCAGATGATTCCGTTGAACTGTTGATTCGAGCAAATGTGCTTGACAGCTTGTTGACAGGCAAAGTGTTTTCTATTAAACCAGTTTATACGATTTCCAATAGATATGCCACATTTATTTTCGCACTTTCTTCGAAACGTTCCAGAGACACACCGATTTCTTTTTTCACAGTTCCTTACTCCAAACGATTCATGGAATATGGAGGCAAACCAAGATTAATTTAAAGGTTTTCGATGTTTTCCTTCATAATTGACGTGTATAAATAGAGGGGTGCACACAACCCATACTAAATATAATGATATGATGGACTAACCACATCGTGATAAGACTAACCCACATGGTTATTGTGTTTGAACATATGATTACATGTTAGTGCTATTTTAATTCAGATCAAATGCTACATCCAACACGCGGGCTGGCTATTCTGTTTTCCAGAGAAGAAGAAATTTCACAAAAATATGCCAACAAAATACATGCCTACAAACAGCATTTAAAAAATGATGAATGATCAAAATCGCAAGTCCCAAAACACAACAAGCTTATATTTATTGTTTATAACAAGTCTGCTAATATTTCGAAAAAAAGCGTCTTGGATTGTCAAAATTGCGAGTACTAACTGCTTGCCCAACCTTCACACCTCAACTTGCAACCTTGTCGATCCACCAAATCCTGCCTCAAATATATCGCAAAGAAAAACTTTACATAGAATAAAAATACACCTAATGTACCACATTGGAAAAAAAATATATCTGATGCAGGTGATGATTTATTGCATATATTAGATGAACATGGCAAAGTAAAGCCAGAACCTATGATCCAATCAAAATAAGACAGTCGCGAACGGAAAGTTGAACGAGAAGATATCAAGGAATATTCAATAGAGACGATGTCTTAAAATCAATACTTTAATATCAAAAGAAGATCAATAAAACAAGTGTCTAACAAATAAATACAAAGTATAAATTATGTTCATTAAGTTTTACTTGATGCCTGGCTATGTTAGATTTACTTGCCGGAACGGCGATATGACGAATAATTAAAATTAAAGACGAATAACGAATATATCGAATGCAAATTAATATTAATCGATAACATAACATTTACATAATTGCAAAACCATAATAGAAACTCTCAGGAGATAACAAAATACAATAAGACGTTAAAAAGAAATGCCAAGAAATTCATAATACTATTCATATTATAGTATTTACATGTAGAAATTCCAATGCTTTCTGCAAAATGATAAATTGTACCAATAAGAAAACACAGAAGCATATATAAATATAATTATTATTAAAATGTTAAACTGTGTCCCGAACACCACCAAAGCCATCTGATGAGTAGTCAATTTATGCCGACTACTCATCATAACATGTCAGATTAAATTATAAAATTAATATTTCGAATATACGAATCCTTAGGAGCAATATTTATATTGAAAATCATATTCCAATCTCTAAATTTTAAATTGACAATTCCTTGAAATGACCAGATTTGATGTTGCATATTTTCTTAATATTTATATAATTTAAGAAACGTTCTAGTAAACATTTCTAGCATGTAAAACTGAAGCAAACATTTGAATGGGGATTCAGAATTTGTTGTTCATTGGCCAATTGTCGCTAGCAATATAACTCATGATTGACTGTGCCTTTTCCGGGATTTTCGTCTCTGACAAGTTTTAAAGACACCAGAAAAATTATCTGTAACGTTTCGGGCACTTTGAAGTTCGTATGCTGGATATACGAAAGAAACTACCAAAGCTTGCTTCGTTACAATATCCATTAACATGTATAGAAAAAAGAAAGCAACGCTAGTACACCAATATTGCGTAGCAATCGTTGCTATGCTTAATTCATAATTCATGCGAAAATCATAGACAGATAAAAAACAATTTTAATGAGAGTCACGTTAACCAATGCCACCAACGTTCCCTCATTTATCGCAGAAAACAACACCGCAAATGAGTTATTGAACTTGAAATCTCGATAATCGAACATGGACCTAACTAAGAATTCTCTGTAAACTACGCGAAAATCAACAACATCACGCAAGACGAGTATCAAGAAACAAGAACTTTCAACTTTTTCAACTGCGCTACTGAGTGTCAGATTGACTGACATTTAGATTTAGCAGAAGAAATTTAGAAGAAAGATTTATCACATTAAATGTGATTTTACCGGTACATGCATTTTATTAAACAGTTTATAAGCTGCGTACAGTATAGAAAAAACCATCATTACTTTCAAAATAAGATTACGCAATAAACTGAAGAAATATAAGAACAAACTGCCCTGCCCTTCGTCCCAAATCGTGGACGAAAAGCGGTTTACCCATACAACACTTCTACTTATACTATGAGTATTTAGCAAAATATTTTCCAATTCATTTTAGTTTATGCGTAATTCGTAAAATAATTATAATAATTTGTCATCAATATATTTCATTAAATTGCTATGTAATTCACTGGCAACCAATAGAAACTGATATTTAAAAGAAGATGATAGTATAACATGCAATAAAAATATATAAAGAAAAATAAGGAATAAATCAGAGAAAATAACTACGTAGTAGTAATGATTAAAAACCAGGGCCATCTATGTCCAATTAAGAATATGAAAGATAAGAAAAAAAGTATCTACTGCAATAGATAAACTCAAATTAAAAAACTTGATGAACATAGAATTAAAAGCTTTACAATAATGAAATAATTTAAGATACTTCAACTTTATAAGTCAGAGTAATCTCGTATTAATATTGCAGCGCTACAATTATGATAAACACATTCAAACACCTTTTTGTACCTGTACAGTCCAAAGATTCACAATTATATATATACAAAAATTAGTAAATGAAACAAATCAAGAAGATCAACAATTCAAAGGAGATATAAAACCATATTCAGTTGAAAATCTAGCAAACCATCTTAAAGAATAATTTAACTGTACCTGGTTAGACTTGCAACCATTAGATATTTTAGTTTGCCCAGCCTCCAATATAATATTTCAATGTTGGTTGAATGAAGAAAACTCAGACTGAAAGCCTATAAGTGATGACATATTATCGGTAATAGTTTAAACTAAAAAATAATTGTAAATTTTGCATAATGTTGTTGATTCATGGATTGACCCACTTTCCACACGAAGCTCACCATTCCGTCAGATGCGTGAACACGCTAGGACGTTTTTATTACTACCACGCTTTAGTACGCCATTTTTTCGGTGCTAGGCCCTTTCAATATAATAAATTTCTTTTAAATCTATCCAGAAAAATTGTAATAAAGTATCGGATCATTCTTGTTCCTATAGAATCAATAACCTTCCCTTTCCACCGCGAAGGTATTCCTAGACCATAGTCTTTATTGAACCGTTTGATGTGCGCAATAATATCTAGTGTCCCCGTAAGTTTATATTATTATTAAATAAATAAAAGTTGTCACTAGACGCCTCGTTATTTCTTAAAATCCACTAAGCGAAGGAGTCTAGACACCCGAAGTAATTTTGGATAAGCGAGACGCTTTAATGATATACATAATTATAGTCAAATTAATAAATTACGAGAGGTCATTTGTTTTGTAGTGTTAAACAACATAAACTATCAAAGATTGAAAGATACAGAATCATAAATACTGTCTCTATAACGGTCACATCAATAAAGGGGAAGAGAACTACCTCAAACATAAGAAACTATTTTTTACAGTTTACATAAAATAAAAAACAGAGCCAAATCCAACGTCCAAAAAATTAGGGATCTTCTACACAATGAATAAATCACCAAAAGTTGTGTACAAAAAAGAGGGAAAACATTTTCAAGAGGATCTAGCTAGATAAATAAAATGGTAACTCCTCTGGTGCTGCAATGGAACCTGAAAAAATGGATACTCAAGAAGTGGAATGGATGAATCAAACCAATAGTATTCCAAATTAATTCGGTAAATAATTATAATCCTCTACTGCTAGGTAACACCTTGGCAACAATAATTATGAGAACAGGATTATGGCAATAAATCATGACACTAAAAAAGAAGTACCGACAAACTTAGCCGATGTTTTTGGGAACTCCATACAAATGCTGCCAATGAAAAAAGTGATTATCTCTTCTTAGTCAGCGCAACCAAAGACTCAAAGAGCTCTAGATTTATAGCCAGTATGCTGTAAGAACTAGGCAATCGTCAAGGTCGACACAAAAAGTATTTATTCCTTTGCTTCTCTTGAAGGATCCATTGGACCACATTACCCTATCACGCAAATATCACGGAACCAAGAATCTTACGGCCCTTGATTTGATTATCTAGAATGTCTTATAAACTGCGTTAAAGAAATAAGAATGGTAATTGAAAGATAATTTTAAACGTAACATATAAAGTGTACTTAGAGAATATTCATGAAATCATCACTAACAACCCTAAATGAAAGAGAAGGAAAACTATGAACACTGCGGTAGTGTTTAAGTGCTTTGTTAAAATTAGTACCCACTTAAGGTTTGTAATTGCAAATGCTTGCCATAGCTCTAGATCAACTTTTGATAGATCCGCAGTTTTTTCTCAAAAGTTCGTCACATATTTAAACGCAGAAAAAAATTAACTAATTTACTAAAGAAATCCAAAGTCGCTCACATGAACTCTTTGCATAGTCCTATTAAGAACATGAAGAGAAATATTGAGGCGGGCACCAGCACATGACTTATATTGATAAAATCGGCAAGAAAACACTAACAGATTTGAAAGAAACTTGGTGGTAAGAAAAAGAAATGCAAAATAATACATTTATAGCGATGGATAAATGTTGGGACCGAGCAACAATATAAACCCTTCAAAGAATATTTTATCTATAGTCATTCACACTCCAAAAACAAAACCAGTACTCATAATCAACATAGATTCTTGTAATATGATTATCAAATATTGAGTACAAACATTATTTTTGAAGAAAATATTTACAAATAAAACTTAACACGGAAAATTGATAATATCTGGCAACGACAATATGTCTTAAGCAAAATGAATTTTCAATTCCTAACAGGCAGAATGTCCTTCTTTGAATACCACGTTCACGAACATGTAAATAATCCTAACAAGTAAACAAAATATAGAGCTTGACGCTAGTTAAATATATGTGACAAAGGGCATAATGACCCGGGATGAAGAAAGAGCATCTCCAGGACAATAAAACCGCCGAAGTTAATTCCTGCAGATTTGGCGCGGCGACTCTACCAATTAAGTAGGTACATGGCAAATCATGCCGCTATGGATAATTTAGTTAAACATATATGCTATTAGCGTTAAATTACATTTGAAATTATTTAGAATTACAGCCAATTATTTATTAGAATATTGAAATATGTAAGTCGATATATGATCGATTACAAGGATTCTTATTTTATATTTTTCACTATGTTCATATTTTTAATTAAAAAATAAATAGGGCCTTGCTTGAAGATATTATAGCAGAAACTGCAAAATAAAATATATTATTATATTTTATTACTAGTAACCAGGGATTAATGATTTGCAAGTAACAATTTTAATTCATTATTTTTACACTACAATTCATATTGCTATAAAATACTAAATTTTGTGACAAGTCACAAATATTTTTAATTCTGTGTTTCAAATTATGCCATAGAAATAACAGAAAAAACTTCATATTTATATTAATATCTATAGTACTAATTGAGGGCGAGTGACGACGACTACCCCAAACAAGACCAAATCATCAACTGGGATCACGTTTGATCCACATAAATAAAAATCTTTACTTTCCATCACAATAAGAAATAAATAAAAATAATGAATGGATTTATCCAACAAATGTAATGTACTAGTGAGTACATGTAATGTATATGTGCTTTGTGAAGCTTAAAATAGAGTTAAATATAAATGTTGAAAGTTATAAACAAATGATTTATATGCAAATTAATTCAGAATTTGATCTGACATATTATTAGAAGGTTTTTGGTGATAGATAAAACTCCCCCAAAGACAATCAATTTTTATGTTTTGAAGTCATGCATTTCGTTTCGACAAAAACAAATGGATAAACTTATAACGGGGCCCACATTGTCTACGTAAATGCACATAATTACAAACATAAAGAACAGGATAACGGCAATAAAAAAATGATTAAAGTGTACGTAAACAATTCAAAAACTGAGCTCCTCAATATAGTTGAGGTAAAGAAGATAACAAGGTCTGCTACCAGCTCTAAATGGATTCATGTTAAACCTCTGGTTATCAATATTCGCACAACCCTCTCACCAGAACTTAGACCCAAAACATATCTACAAAAAAATTGTAAATTTAATCTAGTATGGATAAAAGAATATGGTGTTTTTATAATAGTCCAGATAGACGACTCCAGAGACAAATTTCATTATATAATTAGTCGTCGTTTATTACTAGACCATTAGAAGCAACAAATGGTTGAGTTGTACAAAAAGACGTTCTACAATTTTATTCAAATGGCCAGCACATCCAGGTAGCAGAAATCAAGTACAGCAAAGAGGCTTATTAATTAAAGTCTGGTGAACTATAAATCTTCAGTGCGCAGTAATATGGGGTTAATATGATAATGTCCCTTAGTTACGATCTAAAATCTGAGAATACCTTTTTTAAACCAATCATTCACATTAGTTATAAAGTCTACGTATAAAAAAATAAAAGAAAAATTTCGTTAAAATATGAAGCGCTGTATATGGTTATAGTTGAAAATAAGGCAATAATCACATAATAATAATTGTGAAATATACGTAGTTCAATAATGATGTTCCATTAATTTGAATATTACTTCAATATTTCCAACCCCGCAGATGTATAAATTGTAAACGTCTCCCTGATATAAAATTAAGATCGGAAAATATAATAGAAACTCCTAAGAATCGCTATAAAGATCAATAAAGTTAGGCAATACAAATTAAAAATATATTAAAAATAGAATAGTCTGTATACCTTCAAATAAAGTTAGATATAAATATTCAAATTATGGCTAAAATCAATGTAGGCATATTATATATAATTATGAATTAGATTTTGCATTGTAGATGAGGATTTATTTGATATTTTATCAAACAGTTTTAGAGACACCTTCAAACAACTGGTTAGGTTAATTCATTTAATACCTCACTTGTATTCTTAAAATTGAAAGCAACAAGAGGGTGAATTATGTAAAAATTAGATTAAAATGAGCGGCGAAGCATATTGAAAATCTAGTGAGCTATAAATTTTCACTTGATACTTGAACTTGGTTCATACCAAATCATGAGATGCTGTATGGAAACTGATTATGATGATGCAATGTATGCCATTTAATTTTCAGCAAGGGATGCGGATCCATAATTGTGACAAATTTTGGCACATATTTGCTATATTCACTGGTAGTAAAACATTAGTGTTCTAATGTTAAACGATCGACATAGTAATAATAGTAATAGTGGTAAAGATCCCCAAATAGATCCCAACCAGAGATAAAAATTATGATTGTCACTTCATCTGCACTGATAATAAACGTGGCATAGTCGATACATACACTCGTCACACCAGTGAAGATGTAAACAAATACAAATGTACATAAAAAGAATGCATTACTAAATAGAAGAAATTGCATATAAGCTACAACTAAATCCGGAAAAAAATAATTTAGGAAATTCAAAAACAATACGACTGAAGATGTAAATTTGGGATAAAAAATAATTTTCAAATAGCTCTAAGAATCATCACAATAACAAAAGTAGCATATTTTGTTCTTTGCAGCGGTTGGATGAAACGTACAATGCAAAGTGGATAAACTATGTTCGTTCAACCACCAAAACAATTTTTTGATATTGTATAAATAAATTTGAATAAACATACGAGAAACATTCTTCTTTCTAACCAAGTTATGTGATGTTTATTTTCTTGTGGAGTAATTACTAATCTGGTACATCTTGATAACTATCAAGATGACTAAAAGTGTCCGTAGAAGAGACTACATTTTATAAACACTGATGGACACTTCGTTGTTATGACACCACAAATGCTTACCATATTTTATTGAATAAATGATTTCTATATTAATTGAACTGACAGATTTGCGCTAATTTTATGAGCAATAATATTTTCAATTTATTAAATTCAACAAAAAAGCACAATATGAGTATAACAATAAAAAAATGCCAATTTTCTTAGTAACTTTACAGTTTATTAAGTTGGCACACTACTTAGTAGTACTGAAATTGTGAAATTAACACCCAATAATGCATAAAAAAAAATCAAGAAAGATCGACATCAATTCTTCGATAAGGATATGAGTCATGAAATGAGAGAGATTGCTCCAGAAAAAAAATAAAATTCTGATATACATATATTGAAAATAATAAAGTATGTCTGAAGAAATGATGATAAATGCCATTTCAACCTAAAAAATTATCAAATCACATGACACAAGAAGCTTCACAGAATATATAGAATTGCAAAAATATTAACTTAACTATGAAAATAACGTGCTCATTATACCTTCTGTACGCTCTAAGAGATCATTCTAGTAAATAGCAAATTCTCACAACCTTCACCTTCAATTCCATCATAAAAAATCAAATCAACGCCAGAAAGTCTGGCGCAAACAATGTTTATAATCACGGAGCATTTTCCATAAGTCATTCCTCTCAACTATAATCAAACACATAACACACAGAGCAAACAAACACAAGACACATTTAATACAATAAGTAATAATCAGTCACAGACAGCAGTTCTAATCAACTCATCCTTTATGCCCTGTTTACCCGCTACATATGACATGACTCTGAACAGAAAACACCGCGCGCACTAGCTATAATACAAATTCACACAAAAATTCCTTTAAGGACAACGTTTGCAAAATCCTTGCATCACAGCGCTAAGTTAGCACGATTTCTCTTATAAATGTATTTTACTTATGTATTACATAGTAAAAAACAACCTTTACTCTTGGGGGAAAACGTTTTCAAAAAAGAGCAATGCCTTCCCATTTTTAAATAACAAATTTGAATATGTGTATGGTCTGATACGTATCAGAAAATAAATACACAAACAAAATAGTAAAATTCCAAATTAATCATCGAAAAGTAACAGTTTGGGCCTGTTTACTTTGTCAATAATATTTGATATTAAATATAAAAACGCTTGATAGCTATCGCCACGTAATTTTTCAACACATTTCGATTGATATACCAACATGTGAAATTATAGTCATGTTCTTCAAGATTATAAGACAAATAATTCTCTAATATTAATAGTAATAACAACATAACTCTCGGAAAGAATAAGGAGAAAATACCAATACATCAGAGAAAATTTCTCCAAAAAATTACGTAGTGGTAAACACCACGGCAAACAAAAGTCAATCAATAATATGGAAACAAATCATACATTGTCTACCAATACATATAAAGGAAGAAACATGTGAACACGAAATTAGTAACAATAAGAACCTATTTAAATCAACATATAAAATATAAAAATCCATCAATAAATCTGGAATAATACGGGAAAACCAACAGTGATCGATCAGTTGTTTGAATCAATTCCTACTCCACACATCCAACATCTAAGTTGAATGAAGAAATTATGAAAACACACCAAATTATTACATCCTGTCAACTATTACCAATAGCCATTACTACGACCGCAAAGGAGACAGGAAAAAGGCAAAGACTTGACGTTTGAATACCGGATTTAATATTAAGTGATAAAATTATACAATAGGTATGAACAAAAAATAAAAATCTATCTAGAAGATGCATAGCCGAAGGGTGGTATCCACGCAAAAACGATACATTTAGTAATTAAATCCCATAAAATCAACATAAATGCAATAAAATTCCTTCAAAAATGGAGGTTTGTATGTTCGGTATAGTTAAGTTATACAGCTATAGCAGAGTTAATATAAATATAATTAGTTGATAATAAATATACGTAAAACCGTAATACGCAAAAACATAGACAAATCTTAGAATAAAAAAAATTATATGAAAAACCGGAATAATGCCGAAGCCTTCAAATCGCAGAATTCGTATGGTGGGCGACGGTAAGAAGATGAACTACCTTTTTTGTTTACTTCTCATTTGAGAATTCCAAACCTCGGGATATTATCATACCCTGATTTTTACAAACCTGTGGCTGTGCTAGCTTATAAACCATGATCTGCTGTGGTTGTTCCAGATGTTTGTTATATAGGAGTCGAAACCAAACATACGAGAGGAATTGCAAATAAAATAATGTACCATCCCAAATACATCGTGTGCTGGGTTTCTAGAAGAAACACCCGTCCAGAAAGGCGTTATCACCGCATTATAATGATCTTATGCAAGTCGTGGGACAAAAATACAGAAGAAGGACGACACTGTTAGGAATGTATTTTCAATCATTTAAAGAAATTAGAATGTAGTACAGATTGGTGGTTAATTTGTATCAACTATTTTCTTTCACACTTGTCGGTTAAAATATTAAGTGTAATACAACTGACCAGGCATTTATATTAAACAGAATTCAACCTACTCAAGGGTTAATAAACCACATCCCCGTCAAAAATATATTAATCTAGTTTCCCTGCCAAATTTGGGCTTGATTAAAAAACCCTGATGTTCAATTATCTTCGAGATGCAACAACTATATGGTGCATAATAATATTTCAGATAAAGTAAAAAATAGGCGCAAGGAAACCGGAAATCTCTCAACTCTCTCAAAGTTGATGTAAAAATATACTCCATCATCTTATTTACTCCACACACTTCTTTAAATGCGCCAAATAGATAATAAAAAATTAACCACGAGAGGAAGAGAT
>JAODGC010045002.1:0-22197 GCA_027574925.1 Ecitoglossa quadriceps | reverse complement strand
AAGATAGTTGAGTCATTGACCCGTAAAGTCAATAGAGAAATGTTGGAGGTTTTCCTGCAGGGAGAGCATACAACGTCATTGTGTAAGAAGATTGTTGGTGTGGGAATGCTTTGTATCAATACGAAGATCCAACTAAACGTGATGCTTCCAAGGCGATGAGGTTGATTGATTTCCCGATGATACAAATAGTTTCGCTAGTGACTCATCTTTCTCATTTCTTCTACACCACTGCTGGAAAGGACAGCGTGGATAAAATACACTTCTTTTTAAAGGTTTACCATGATGCTATGGCTGAACATTAAGCCATGTTTGAGTTAAAAGTCGAGGATGTGTTTTCGATCAAAACTTTGATGAAGATGATTACATTGATTGATGCACAAAGTGCGTCGGACATTACGAAGAATCCCGACGGTTTCATGAAAAATATAAAGATGTCACCTGAAACTAGGAAGACTTATTATAAACAAATGGAGGAGTTATTTATTCATTTGATCAAGAATAGGTTTATGTGATTGTAATTGCAATATGTGAGTATTCAAAATATGAAAATTGTGTGTGATGCTGATCATGATTGAGATCTTTTATTAATGTGCGATTTAGGATTAATTCAAGCCTATGGGTTCAAAAGTTAAAATTTAGGATAAAAACCAAGGAAAATTTGGCTTTAAGTCACAAGATATCTTTTCTTTAAAATATTTTTGGAACATTGGAAAGCCACTTCAATATAAACTTTGTTTTAAAGCAACGAACTTAAGGAGAGTACTGCTAATCCCGAAAAGCTTTTGGATAAAGAAGTTAGATACCAAGAAAATATAGTCTAGTATTCGGGAACTAGTGGTTAGAATCGTCTATTGAATATGCCACACCGACTTTTCCCAGAAAATGGGTTTTTATCTTCCTTATGATATAGCAAATGTTAGGACTTACCCATTCCTGATCTAAGCAATGTTCTACAAACGTTCCAAATCCATCCTGAATTTCCCCTCAAGGTCGATAGCCGCTCCTGTCAGTGCGAAGAGGAGAAACCATCTAAATTTGTTCGTTTTATGCACCATTTAAAATTATATTACTTCATTGTCTCCATTTGGTGTTTGTTTTTAAAGAAAATTTTATGGCTTATCACAGAATTTTTACGAATCTTCTTTAACAAACTTTACTTCTCTACCAAGAAACAAAAGTTATCGAACGTGAGTCGCAGTTTGGGTTGCCTATATCAAACCAACAAAACCAACTAAACTACATATGAAAGTGATAAATTACGTTTTTCCCTATATTTGTGTAATTAGTATATATGTTTCCATCTAAATGTAATGTGCATAAATAACACGTCGCAACTTGTTATCATTTCCTGCATAACTAATAAACATTTGAAAGTTGTTTGCATTGAAAATATGACTACACCTTGGAAATATATGAATTACTGACAGATTGTTATCTGTAAAGTAATCTTGAATATTACATTACCGGTAATAATAAATGCACTACAAATATTTAACTATCAATATTTGACTATTTAAATACATTTCTAACTTTTATGTGACGCTAGAGTTTAACTTCATTGCAACGAATACATCCGATTGAAAGCTTCGTTAAGATTCGTGATTACTTACATTCATGCAATACAAGAGTTTTATTGAAATGCCACAACACCACACGTCGAGTAGCCTCATGTCGGCGTTTCTAACTCATCAACGTAAACAAATTTGTTTCGCGACGAACACGATAGACGGCAAGTAACGACAAACGTTTTAAAAGTATCCCAGTACGCACAACGGCGTGCTTTGTCTCATACAGACAAAACAATACGTTTCTTTGTAATTAATATGTAAATAGTGATATTAACTTATACAACATAATGGGTGAGTTGATTGAAATTTCATCTTTACAATATGCCAGCATGCCACATGGGATGAAGTCATCTTCATATGGCTTGCAATGAATGCGTGTCATGGCCTTTCATTCATTATTGCATTGAGACAAGAATAACAAATTTAGCATCTATTAGTGTCCATCATTTGTTTTAGGAGGAGAAAGTGCCAATAATCTTAAGTACATTAGCCTAGTAACACTAACAGTACAAAATGCACTGTTAGGTCTAAGCATGAGATATGCAAGAACGCGAGATGGGGATATGTTCTTATCATCTACAGGTATCACAATGTTTTAGCAATAAAATATGTACTATGTGAATTTTACTTGTTTTGTTAGTTTAATTGTTTATGGCCCATTGTGTGTTGTAGCTGTGTTGATGGCTGAACTTGTTAAGTTAGCAACTTGCTTGGCAATTGTTTATGTGCAAGCAGATGGTGTTGATGGTCTGTTAAAAGCAATCAAGGCTAACATTCTACAGCAGCCAAAAGATACACTAAAGGTCTGTGTTCCTTCATTTGTGTATGTTATACAGAATAATCTTCTCTATGTATCTGCAAGTCATTTGGATGCTGCAACCTATCAGGTAAGAATTACAATATCATGATAATTAGCTCAGAACTAGTAATTACCAAATAGTTGACTATACCAATAAATCATCACTTTTAGGTATCTTACCAGTTAAAAATCCTTACCACCGCCATGTTTGCTGTCTTCATTCTTCGGAAACAACTCCTCCGTACTCAGTGGATGTCCCTCATCACTCTAGTTATCGGCATCGTGATGGTCCAACTAGCACACACTGATGGCGGCCATGCTCACCACACTTCAGGTCCCGAACAAAATCGCCTCCTTGGTTTTACAGCAGCCTTGGCCGCGTGCATCCTTTCCGGTTTCGCTGGAATCTACTTTGAAAAGATGTTGAAAGGCAGTGATGTCACCGTGTGGATGCGCAACATCCAACTCTCATTATGTTCAATTCCATTTGGTCTCTTAACTTGCTTTATGTCTGACGGCCATCTCATAAATCAGCGTGGTTTCTTTGTCGGCTACGACCGTTTTGTGCAATATCTGATCATTTTGCAAGCGTGCGGTGGTTTAATCGTAGCCTTAGTCGTCAAATACGCAGATAACATCCTTAAAGGATTCGCTACATCTTTGGCTATTGTGATATCCTGTATTGCATCAATGTATTTGTTTGATTTCGTACTGACGCTCCAATTTGCATTGGGAGCTGCGTTTGTCATATTTTCCATATTTCTGTATGGATATGTGCCAAAGGCAACCCATAGTATGATGAAAGTTTAATCGCCTCGTAGAAATGACATCTCATATATTATTTTAGATTCCACTTACGACAAAACACAAGTTTAATTATGATTTATCTGAATTTTATATGTTTATTTCGTTGGGACTCTATTATAGTGATCGTTCAATTTAGGTTTTCACAAACCTATTACTCTCATTATTTAACACAAAAATTAAACTCATATCGTTTTACATTATTTAGGGGGGAGATTAAATTATTTTGCAATGTATATCCCGGGTGCTACTTAAAGGAAACAAGTCCAAAAAATTGGATTAGATGTTATATCAAGTATTCTCTTTTTATACCTTATCATAAGTATCATAGGAATAAATTATTTCGATTGAATCATGTCTTACGAAGAGCGTGACTTACTTCTTCTACGTCCATTAGACTTTGGTTGTGATGGTGTTCTTGTCTTGCTACTCCTTGACCTAACTGAGCGTGAACTTGACCTTGGTCGGGAGTGAGACCTGTTCTTACGTTTTGCTTTTGAATGTTTAGAATTTGAAGGAGATCTGCTTTGTTGTCTGGATTTACTTCTTGATTTCGACCGAGACCTACTCTTGGAATCGCAGTATTTGAAGTGGGACCATTTTCTATACCTTGATCTCGACCGTGAGCGTGATCTGGACCTGGAGTACCGTTCTGAGTTGAACTTGGAGGTCCTGTAGGAACGACTTCTACCTCCACCTCTATATAGACGTCCTAATTACAAAACAGCGTCACTTTGGAGGGCATTAATAATGAAATTCTAAAAAGGACTACCTGATGGTCCTTGTCCACGATTTCCCCGACTTCCTCTCCCTCTCTGGGGACAATAATACCTTCTTGGCATATTAGCATCTGGATAAAATTGTGGCACGTAAGCTGCCATTAAAGGATTCTGCCAATATGGATACCAAGCATTGATAGGATGTGATGGATATACTTTTTCAGCGTCTCTCTCGGGATTTCCAATGGAATCGTTATCAGATGATGTTCCTTCACCACTGCCTACTTTTTTAGCTGTAGAGGATACAATAGAGCGGAGGATGACTCTGCCTTGGACTGCTTCTGACAGTTTATCACGTTGTGATGTAAATTCCTGTTCTGAATCAAGTCGCATTTGTTCCAACTAAAATTGTTTACTTTCTGAGTTTCGATATTTTCTTTTATGGCTAGGCATTTGTTATTGGCTTTTAGTATGTTTCGTGCAGTGATACTTCCTATGTGTAAACATAAAAAAGAAATATCTATATAAAACTCCTTATTGAATACAGCCAATTCTCAAACCCCTATGCACCCACCGACAAAAATGAATAGAAAATAATTGGCGACAAACAAAACTTTGCATATTTTTCTTCAGTACAAGCCAAAGGAACGTCTTCGATTGATAAAAAAGTAAGTGTCAATGCATAAATCAGATGAATACAAGACACCTCAGTAATAAAAGAAACAAAACACTTCAACTTTATCATTACTTGCTTTAGAAAAAAGTAGAATTGATGTTACCTGATTATCTTTTGTTTTATTTCTAGTGAAATTACTAGAATTTATGTGGTGATCTCCATTAATTTTTAGTTTACTCTCTAATCGTTTAAACAATTCTTCCACTATTCGAATAGCTTCCAGTTTTCGCTGCACAACCAAGAGCTTCTTCTCTTCTAGGGCAATTTTCTCATTAAAGTCTTTATTCTCTTGGCCTTTCAATTGTGCAAGAATCTTTGTCTTGCGCTTTTCTTCACGTTGCTGGCGTCTTTGTTGTTTGGCATTCTTAATGTCATCATTCTTTTGTCTGGAACAAATATTACCTATCCCTACACAATTTCCAAAGTACAACAAAAAGTATCAAGTTGACACAAATAAGTTTACTTTTCTGCAGTTTCTTTGCGTCGAATCTCTTCCTCCTTTTCCCTTTCGGTAGCTTCCCGATTTTTCTGCTTCAAAATCAACCTTTCTCTAAGAATATCCCTCCGTCTAATAGAGCCTTCAGTCAAATGCTTAGTCTTGTCAAAAGTAACGAAAATTTTAATCATACCAGTTTTACCAGAACGCTCTTTCCTAAGAAGATGTTTTCCTCTCAACGCGTTCATACACTCAACAAAACCCAAGTACTCTTTAAACTGCACATAGCCTTCAAAGAACTGTGTGTCATCAAAAGAAGAACTTTGAATTCCCGTAATATGCGCCTTCATTTTGCTACGGTATGGATCACAAATCGGGATATCAACATGACGAACATCACCAAACCTTTCAAACGCATAATAGAAGAGCTTCTCAGACGGAAGGATACCCTTATCCTGATCATGTTTCACATTCATCAAGTCTTTTTCACTAACAAACCATCTTGTTGGCAGATTAGAAATATGAACAGTATCTGGTCTTTCACCAAACTTCATTTCATTCATATCCTTAGCATCACGAAAGTACGCATCCCACTCATACCGTGCTGGGAAGTCTGATTTGGCCTCACATGCTTTAACTTTGAGCAGTTGTGGTAAATCTTTCAGCTTGATATATTTGTTGTCTAACTTGCAAAGCACTCGTTGAATGTATATTACAAGTTCTAACTCAGCTTCAAACCGGACGACATCTACTGCTGATCGCGTTACTTTTATACTTGCGAATTCGTCGGGAGTTATTAATGCTTTGAGTTTTTGGATCATTTCGCCGTGGATGATTGTTTTGCCTGTCGTTTTGGGTGATAGTTGCACCGAGATCCATACCGTCGCGCTGGATTTTAGGTACAGTTGTTGTGGGAGATATAGTGGCACGGCGTCGGATGTGTTCTTGCATATCTGGAAAGCGTTCATGATTAAAGCTTGCTTTCTGCCAGCTGGAGCAGGATGAAGAAATCTTCCAAGAACTCCAGTGTAAAATTGACGTCAAGCAAGTTTAATCACGAAGGCTTTCGTTTGGCAACGTGAAATGGATGAAATGGAATGATGATTTCACTTTGTTCTTGTTGAGGTGTTACGTTGATGAAATGTAATACAAGATTTTACAATGCAACTGATTCTTTCGATTACTTCCAGGAAATTATGTCACGTTCTTCAACCAAGCTCAGCTGAGCATTTGACAACATTGACATGTCAATTTGACGGAGAGTGCCGAGAACAACCGATCAATGTTTTTCTCAAAATTTAAAAGTTCGTAACCATTGACATACCAAAAATATTAATTATCTACATAAAAATAAATAAAACCAATGAATTAGATCGCTCGGTTTATAAATTTATTAAATCAAGACACTTTTATCTGTAGCACCACTCTCATAAGCATTCAACTATTTCACACTTTCATAAAATAGAATATTTCTCAATTGTAATGATTGCAATTACTTAGCTATATTGCATGCAATTTACAGCAGTTTAACTGCCAGTTTTAATTTATAAGAATAACCATAGCATAGAAGAAATGATATTGCAATATCTCATGGAACCATTTTAAATAAATTGATTAAACACTAACTTAACCTATCTAGACCAATTTGAACTAAACTAAACAAAGTTCAAACCTAAAAATCGCCGAGTACAACAAGAGAAATTATAGCAAAGTGATAAATTAGAACTCTTGATCAACTACATTAATCTAGGCTAGGTTTATTGCAACCTATCAACAAGCACTGGAAATCGTTACATAATTAAAGCATACATATAGGAAATAAGAGACAACAAAAACAAAACAACAAAACAAATGATTAAGTTAAACTAAAATCGAACACTTTCCTCGCCTATAAAGCACAATAAGGCATAATTCGTTTCGTGGGAATGATGATTACATAAGCTTCAAATAAGTTTCCAATAACAATCTAAACCAATCTCTAAATAAATAGCCTTCCTTATTAGAATTTGTCTGTATGTACATGTTTGTTGTTATTAGTGTTTCGTTAAAAATTGTTCAGAGCATGTAATCAGTCTTTACATATGCATTTATAGTTTAAGGCACTTTTGTCTATCGTTGCTATTCGTGTAAAGTGTCAACTGAGATAGCGAACTCTTTGTTGCTGATAATGCGTTGTGGGTTTTTATTCATTGCTGATACTGTCTTCTGTATCTCGTCCTTTAGATGCAGAAGGACCTTGCGGACATCCGGTCTATGGGTGGCAACAAGTCGCAAGGCATCTTTGACATCTTGCAAAGCTCTTTCTGGTGCACCAGAGTCAAGGAAAGCTTTGGCACGTGCGTAGAATGCTTCATAGCTGTCGGATTTCATCTCAAGCGCTTGATTAGCCATGTCCACTGCTTCCTGATATTCCTGGAGGATACACATTTGCTGATTAGTAAACTGTATTCACGTTGAGTTGATTACTTTTTGCTTACATTAAGTTTCCTCTTGCATCTTGAATGATTCAGCAAGAAATTGTACTTGAGCTGTCTGAATGCGGTCTCGTCTTCAGCAGGGAATTTCTTCAATGCGTATTGATAGCGATGGGCTGCTTCCCGTAGCCTGCTTTTACGATGCAGCAGGTTGCCATCTTCAAGAAGCTTGTTGAGTAGGATAAGCCTGCAATAAACAACTTTTGATTATTAAAACGTCCTTTTCATGCCGTCAAATACTATAAGCTTGCTGGACAAAGAAATAATAAATACGCTTACATAATGTCTGTCTTCCCCTGAGCCATTGCCCATGTAGCAGGCCCCAACTTCGCCCCCTTCTTAAGGAAACACTGCACCACTTGGATATTTCTGCATGCAATCGCCCTATCCAACGGTCGCATCCCATTGACATCCACATGTTCAATAACAGCACCTCTCTCCAACAGTAGTTGCACGATAGATGGATTCCCCTGGAAGGCAGCTAAATCCAAAGGTGTCCTTCCAGCTTTATCAGTATGATGGATTCCTGCATTTCTATCCAACAACAATTGACATGCATTCTGTTTGCCACGTAAACAAGCCCAACCTAAGGCAGTTAAACCTTCCCCATCTTCCTTCTCCAAAACTGCCCCTTTCTCAAGCAATAATTCCACAATGACAGTATGTCCTTCAGAAGTAGCTAACATCAATGCCGACCTCTCTTGATTGTCTACTTGCTCTATCACTGTATTCACAGTAAGGGTAGAGTCTAGGAATACTTCAACAATATTAGCATGACCTTCTTTAACAGCCAGTAATAAAGGTGTCATGTCTTTCTTGTTCGTGCTGGACAAAGAAGCCCCACGTTCCAAAAGGAGAGTAACTACTTCTAGACACCCATTACTGGAAGCTATTGTAAGAGCCGTCTCACCAGTTAATGAGCAAGCTGCATCTAGGTCAATTGCAGGTATATCCAGGAGGTATTCTACTATTTTAACATGTCCTTGTCCTGCTGCTGCAACCAATGCTTGTTGTACTGCTTCAGGGAAGCCAATTCTCTCTGATGACCCTTCCTCTGTAGGCCATTCAGCTTCAAGGAGGTAATCCATGACATTCTGGTGGCCATTTCGAGCTGCATGTATCAAAGCACAATGTCCAGCCGTATCAACATGTCCTGCTGCACCTCCCGCACCAGTTAAAAGACGAACCACTTCACTATGTCCCTTGGAAGCAGCTAGACTTAATGCAGTACATCCTTGACTGTTGGTAAGATCCACATCCGCTCCAAATTCCAACAATAGGGAGATCATAGATTGAATGCCTTCATTGGCATACATGCAGAGAATAGGTGCATTGCCTAAATAGTCAGTAACATGGTTCGGATCAGCACCAGATAACAAAAGTAGCCGGGATACCTTTACGTTAGGACTGTATATGTTCCTCAAATTGCTTATACCTTCTGATACTTCTTGAGAAGTCTGCGCTAGCCAGAATGCTTGTAGATCTCTCGTGTTCAACTCACCAGACATTGTCATATTCCGGTAGACATGTGCTTTGAGAATGTGGTGACCTAATTCCAACGTTTTCTCCGAATCTAGTGGAGCTTGCACTCGGGATAATCTGAAAGCAATGCCACAATGTCCAGCTCGGAGGTCACAGAGGAATTTTGGACTCTCATTGTCATCTCTTCGGATTAACCACTCCCTGAAGGACGGATGGAAGAACATGTAGGTGTTATCCAGACGTTTAACCAAGAAGCCGGAGAGCAACTTGAAACGTTGTAGAAATTCAGGCCAAGGCAGAAAGGAATCAACCAGTAAAGCATTGACTGAGTAGTAGATTTCCACTAAAGTTAACGGATATAATGCAGCTAGACACACACTCAAAATGTGGGTGACTTTTTCAAAAGATCTCAGAGTTGGGAATCTCAGATTGAAGTGCAATAAATAAATTTGTGCTAGAGACACTGGCAACACCTTGAAACCAGATGATTTTGCAACAAGGTGTCCCCTTTCGAGAAGATCCAAAGTTAATTTCGCAAAGAGGAATGACCCATGGGACAATGCTAACAAATGATTACAGAATTTATGCTGGTTAATCTCGGTTTTTATGGTGTTGGTAGCTGTAATATTTGTTTGTATACTTGGACTATTCTGTAGTCTAAAACTGACGTATTCTAAGATATCCCGTTGTAGATGCTCATTATTAATCACATTATCCAATGATATCCTAGTAAATTGCAGATTCTTGGTGACTTCAGATAATTGTGTCCTGACAGTAGCTACTATCTTTAACCATGAGGGGAACTGTGAAATATGCTTTGCCAAGAATGATGTTATCGTATCCCCATGGTCAGGTCTATGGTACTCAGCTTCACAAAGTCCATCAACCAGAATGACGCAATTGGTAGCATCAATCTTTCCAATCCGCCTCAAACTAGACAATGGTTCAAGGATGCCTCTACAGAATGCCTGGTCGGGATTGACAATACATTCCCTCAGACTCAATGCACCTTGCAAATGTGGTTCACTCAACAAATGATCCCTATAAGCAACCAAACAAGGAGCTTGGCACAGCTGCGCTGCCAACGAATGAATAAAATCTGGTACTAGACAAGTGTTGTTGTTATCAGCTTGACAGAAATGGTAAGCAACTACTTGATTAGCAAGCTGCCTCAGTTTATCACCATGATATTGAGTAGTTGGTTGATGGGCATCTACTTGATAGTAGAGAGGAGATCGAGACCGATCTGGACTGTGGATACGTTCGATGGCATCGAGATTCTGTTGTACTTGTTGATAGACGTTTTCTTTCCGTCGTCCAAAACAACTATGTTCAACTAGTTGGAGAATTAAGGCGGTTTTACCAGTTCCAGGGTTACCGGAAAGTAAGACCCCCGGTGAAGAATGTCCGACAATCTCACTGATCTCTTTGAGGAGCCAGTGACGACCTAAGAACAGTGGGTCTGGTTCTTGTAAGGGTACCTCAAAGAATAATGGTTTGAGGGTAAGTTGTGGAGGACGGTATTGGGCAAGTCGGGCGAGGTGCTTATGCTCAATCGAAGAGGTTTTTGATTGTTCCTTGGCTGTTCTTGCAGAGCGACGTACACAGGTGCGACGGGATTGGAACATTGCGAGATCATCAACGGGACCAGCTGGAAGAAAACAATATGAACCTAACAAACCTTTGTTATTGAGAAGTGAGTAGGTTGGACATACTTGTAACACTGTGCCTTCTGCTAATCATGGGACTTGATGAACAGTTGCTCTGTCCTGACATGGACATAGACATCAAAGATCCCACACTATCAGACCCAGCAGCAACTCTCATCTGATCCTCTGAAGATCCAGTAAGGGTAGAAACAGGTGATGTATTAGTGGACATCACCGCTCCGGTGTCATAACTGGCAAGAGATGAGCAGGAATCACCCCCAGCTGAACCTCCACCCCGTTTAGAACGCCTGGCACCATCGCCCAGAAGAAGCCCCAGGCGCATATACATATCTTCTGAGGACTTCTTAGTGGATGGTTTGTCATTTGCACAATCATCATCTAAAATTGACAATGCAAATTAAGAGCTAATAGTTTTTTAGGTTTCTTTCACTCGGTGCATTTACAGTGCAAAACAAACATAAGTCAACAAAACAAAACGCAGAACTCAAAGAAATACGATTTAAGATTATGTTAATTTTTGTGGCTTGGTTGTTAGTTGTGGATTGTTGGCTTGGACAGTGTCTTTTTCCCCGTTGTGGAAGTTGTTAATGGGTTGCATCCAAATTTGGAAAGTCGTCCACTCACAAGTGTGAGCTTAAGTAAGTTCCAACTGGTGTGCATCTTGCAGCCATGAGCAGTGGGCTCTGGGTAGTTGATGAATGACCAAACTCGTCGTGGACGATGAAGATGACGATGAAGATGCGTGATGCGCACGCGGCGCTTGGGTCGAAGACCTTGCGCGTCCCGTATAATTAACACAGGACGGGGCAAAGTGTGAAACCATGCAAAGCGTGCCTGATTACGCTCAAGACGAGCAAACCAATTTAAGTAAATAAATACAAACAACAACATAAACACCACATCAACGGTCAATGGAAGTCAATGAAAGCAAAATGCAGGTGGTTCACACAGCAACAAATTTGAGCTTCCTGCCTGATATGAGTTGGTTGAGTCCGGTGTTAATCCCATTGTGACCCGCAGACCAAAGTGAGCGAATTTTACCCAACAGCGTGCTGGGCCAATGCTTGGAGTCGGATGCCGAGGTGGTCGATGAGGACATTCGATTGACTACATTTGAATGAAAACAGTCTACATGAAATTGCTACAATGTCGCGTCACTGCTGGCAATGGCGCATCATGCAGAGGCTGGGCCGTAAGTCAGAAGGGAGCAAGTGCGTTCTATGTAAAGAACATCCTACGCCATTTATTCGCAGATTTGCGCTTGTACATAATGTCAGTCGGGCGAGTTTTTCTTGCTTCCCGTCTAGACTAACCGAGAATGAAGTACATTAGCAGTGGCTTTTTGCTCGTGTACGTCTGGCGTGAAGGTGTGAATGATTTAAATTGCTCACAGGCGCCATTTTCAGCCGCTTACAACCATATTTCAACTGGCTCAATCATATCTAATACTTGAAAACCTCATCTTCAGAAACATGCTAAATGGAATAGAAAATTACCAGAAAATGCAGAATCAGCTGATGTCTGTCTACTGGCAGCTCGTTGGACAAAAGGACTCCTCAATGCCTTAGGACTGAGGAAGTATCTTCTCCTGGATTGCGGTGGCGTGGGACAACTCTGTGTCATTACTGAATTCTTCGCGCTGCTGGGTCTAGTCTTCGGGAGCTTTTCCGGGTGGGCCATTTCAATCGAAGAGTTCAGATCCCTCGATTGCATGTAGGAAGTAAAATGCCCATTTGTTTTCACTTTGTTCCTTCCTCCATTGGAGCCACCGCCGCCATTAGCGGACGTTATGCTGCTTGTCATGCTACTCTGCATTGAAGCTGGGGATATTTCGCCGTAGAGAGTTATCTCAGATCCACGTAAACTGGAATTGCCTAGTTTGCGTTGCATCAAAGGTGTTTCAGGCACTGAAAGCAAACAAATAAAACCAGTAAGAACCCACCGATTCTGCCGGAATAACGAGGCAATAATTAGCATTCCCTATAAATTCCAGTGTCTTACATTGAATAATCAGTGTTAAGTGGCGATTTAAATAATTTACAGACGTGACATCATAAACAACTCAACAATCGATCGACATTCATTCAACATGTTCGATTAGCATACGTGACGTAAACACGCAATACACATTGGTACAGAGAGTGGGATAAACAAACTATGTAAAAATGAATAGGCGAATAGGAACATCGGCAGTGTACTTTTTTTTTTGGATTTCATTCGCACGTAGCCACGTCGTGGTGCTCTTGGTGCATACAAAGCCCTCCATTTGCATTCCATCCGCTTTTTGCATATTATTGCATTATTGCGCTGTCAATGCGTGTGCCGAGTGCAATTCATATATTGCTTATGTTTTATTGCTGTGCTTTGCATTATCTGCTTTAATTTATTGTCATTAGTCGTGCATTCGTCGCAATTCAAGCTGGTCAAGTGTGGGGAGATGGAAACGTGTAATAACCTGGCATTATTTTATGCTGTTCACAAGGAACATAATGAGTACTGAAATGCGAATGGCAGAAAAGTCTGAGAGGATTATAGTAAGTTATGTAAAGTGGTGAAGTAGACGGGAGGAAATTATTAAAATGCTACTTGTTTGTGCATTAATTAGTCAATTAACGAAACAACCGACGGCAGCGGAGGGTCATTAATGTCGATTGCTATTAGGATTATGGTCGGCGGATGCTAATAAATATTTTATTGTACTTCTGTCTTGCCGTATTTTATAGTTGACTTTACTAGGGGCATTTGTTTTATTTTCATTTTTGATTGCGGTGTTTTTCGGGAAACTATACCACCATGATTGAGGTTAGAATGCTTCAGATCAGATTTAATGAGGTGAAAACCATACTTAGCTCAGCAAGGATCCAGTGAAGTAATTTCTATAAATATGGGAGAATCAAACTGTTCCGAGTGGTTTCAGTCATTTCCAGAAGAGTATGTATTATGCAAACGGCCGAAACAACAACTATGTGACATGTGCAAAGAAAGTTGCCTAAGTTTACGAGACAAAAACATCTATTTTTTTCTGTTCACTAGTTAAATGTAACTGGCAATTGCTGCAAATGGAAGATAATTCATTGTTTACTTAATCCTACAAGTAATGTTTAGCCATAAATTGACATTTTTCAGCCAATATGATTGTGACTTTAATGCAGCCGATTTGTCTAGGTTATGGTGAAGAATCTTCAGGTTATGCTGATTATTCTATCCCATTTGGTGTAAATTGTGAATCCATTATTCCGCATTAACATTCATCTAAACTCTGACCCTATCATGCTAATTTCACTCCAGTTATTATATTATCGTGTGTGGTATTCATCCAAAAAAGCGATTTTCCTATCAGGCTAATCATTTAAAGTATCCTTCCTTGCGTCATCACATTCTACCACAATGTAATGATTTGCGAAATTTCGCCCAACTTCATCTACAAGTAATCGGGGATTACTAAAGCAAATCATCGCATTGCGACCTCGTTCTGCCTTTTAACTTCATCGCATAAACAATCGAAATAAAGCGCCGCGAAATCCCAATGCCTTTGCGCAGTGCTGAGATAAATGAAAGCGCGCTCATATCACAGTCTTTCACACACATATTTCCCATTCCTCTGCATGCACATATTGCACATTGGTTACATGGCAATGTTGTTTCGTGCGCGTCATAAAAACGAGTAATAATAATCCCGAAATCACCGACGAACGGCTTCTCTCTGACTGTCGGAAGGTCAAGCCATAAACGCATCAAATGACATCAAATGAAGGTTGACTGCCGCGGCGAAGACTAATTTGTTCGCGGCTTAAGCCGTGGAAACGGTGCTTAAGTGATGGCGTTTCGTTGGGAAAGCGAGAAGAGGTTGTGTTGAATGCTGCAGGATAATAAAATCGTTCGGAAAGCGATTTCGGGGAATGTTTCCCGCGATGCAGATACGTGCTTGATGAAAACTGGGAAGCGCTTTAAGTTGAGAAGATTTTTCAAAGTAGTTTGCCGAGTTGAAGACGTTGGAAGACGATTTGAGACGGGTTTTATTCGTTTACGACCGGTATAAAAGCTGAAATAAAGAATTTACTTGCTTCACGGATGGATTTTGTTTGCTCCACTTGTTTCTACGTAAGTGAGACATTTTTTGCTGCAGTAAAAATATTGCACCAGTATAAATTAAGAAAATTACGCGAAAATTTCATTTCATGTCAATAGTCACATTGTTGGGTAGAATACTCTTATTCTGCGATATTAGAATACTATGTCTTATTTTTTGCTATTATATTCTATTTATAAGATGCACTGAAAATTACTGAACAAATGGTGAGGTAGAAACGGAAACCTTCTATCTTAATTAATTTATTAAAACTGACTTTAGTTAAGGAGGGGGAGATGGTATTAAAAAATATTTGGTGCTATCATAAGATTTTCGGCAGGTATTTGCATTTAAAATGGGCAGTGGTAACGCCTGAGAGAGTCGGGCGATATGCAGTGAGTAGTGAGTTGAAGTGAGAGGGTGAGTGACTCACTGACGCAGAATGCTTTCTTATTATTGGTGTTTGCATAAGGCAGTGCTGACGCGTGAGAGAGTCGACAGATATGGAGTGCGTAAGGAGTAGAAGCGAGAGGGAGACTGTTTCACTGATGTGGTATGCTTTCTTAGAACATCAATTAAACCACTTTGGGTAATAGTTATTGCGCTTATTAGCAATCTTGTGCCATTCCAATTCCGATTAATTTACTTTGTCATCAAAATTAAAAACTTAATAAGTCTCAAAATAAGCTCATCTCCAGTAAATAGCTTCAAAATTATTGATGTTCAAAGAAAGCGCATACGTCAATGTGTCACTCACGCTCTCACTTCTACTCCCTATTCACTGCATATCTCCCGACTCTCTCACGTATCAACAGTGTCTACTTTAACACTAGTAATAAGAAATCATACGGCGAGTGTGTAAGTCTCGCTCTCATTTCTACTCCCTACTCATTGCGTATCTCCCGACTCTCTCACGCGTCAACATGTTTAAAGCGGGCAAACGCTAAAATCTCGAGAATTTCAGAAGGCAATATCCTAAAAACTTTTTTACAACTTCTCATTATAAAACAATGAATATCAGACACATCATAACCAAGGTTAACGAAACATTTAAAGCTATTTTTACTTCATTTTACCTAATAACTTTAGTATATATTCACATAATTTATTAAAACATCCCAATAAAATAACTGAGTAGATGTTAAATAAATATTTGAAAATGTTGTGATTCCACCTCACTTAGTTCCGGAGATATTAATCCTTAAAATTTGCATTGATAAATAATTTCTATCATAACTCACCTATTTAACTACATAATCAATTAAACATTGCACATTAAGTAGGTGAATAGATTCTGATTTAATATCCAAAAAAAGAACTATTTTATATTACTGTGTTTTAGAGTGATAAAGACTTAAGTTTGCATCTTGTTTAAGATATTGGGAACTAATCATAGATGGTGCCATATTTTCCCTATAACATTGGTAATTGAATAAATAATTAGTGAACATTTATTTTCACCCCGGATAGTAGAATTGATGTTACTTCTATGTACAAAAATAGAACATTTTATTTCTCTCAGTTTGTGTACTATTATCCTTTTAATAATCAAATTATCTCTATACTTACATTCAGTTTGAAGGCTCGATGACAAATAACTATTCTTCTGCAGGATGACACTTCCTGGATGACACAGCGGACACTTCTCGTTGGTGAACATGCAGGAATAGCATCGTTCATGTCCGCAATTGTCAATCAGCCTCCTCTTCTTGCCCTTGTCAAACGGCATCGCGCAACTCGGGCAATTGATATTGCCAGTCTCGGCGTCGAGAAGTCTTCGAATTGCTGCCAAGTCTGTAAGAAACGAGACAAAATCAGCACGTGATGGAGAGATTGAGGTTCAAAAAACCCTATGATCGATTGCAATCTACCGAGGAATAATTCGCACAACTGCAAATGCATGAAACTATGAGTAAAAGCATAGTTTGCATGCAGTCGAACATTAATTGTTGATTGTTCTCGTGATAAACCTGATAGGTTAGTTGCCTACAGCTAGCGCAAAACTATTACAATAATTTCGAAAGCGTATCGAATCGAATTAATATAATAAAATATAGTAAACGTTTTGGGTTTGGTGCAGTTTGTGCAATTACAAGGAGTGCTGAGTTAACTTAACCTAACCTCACAAACAGTTACAAAGACCAAATTAATTTATGCATTGATTATATTCACATTTTCCATTATAAACAGCACATAATGAATTACAGACGATTCATATTCAAAGTTTAGATCACGAATTCATGACTCGCGTGCAATTAAAGAACATAATTAAGATCGAAATCAAGGCCGTTGATTACTGAGCTAGAAAACGCCTGATAAATAGCTTACATAAATTACATGAATTCTAACGTTGGAAATAAATAAATATATCGTTAATAACTGTCGATCTTATTCGTGCTTATCTGTCTTAACGTACATGACAACAAAATGGGCCCCTACGATTTAAGTCGTAGGCGTTGCGTTATATTTATAAATTCCGATTTACAAATGCATTGCTTCTAATTAAGTGTGCACACACAAAAATGTAGTTTCTTCATTAATTTCAAAGTAATGAATTCTTCTAATCTAAATTTGCATTAGAAAGATATGAGGATAGACAATTATTTTTTTATATATCGTTAATGCAAAGAACTGAATAGATGCTTATAAAACATTATTATTTATTAATTGGTTTAAGTGTTTAAAGTTTGAGGTAAAAGCTCAACACAATGTGATAGTATGATATAGTTAATAATCGCAATAAATATTACCAAAACTGGTTCAATTCCGTTCATTAGTTTAAGAGTTATTGGTGTTTAATGAAAGCAAACTCGCGCGCGCTGCTAAGTCACTCACCCTCTCATTTCTACTCCCTACTCTCTCCATATCTCCCGACTCTCTCGCGCGCCAACACACTCCACTTTAAACACTAGTGATAGAAAGCCTACTGCGTCAGTGTCAGTCTCCCTCTTACTTCTACTCGTTACTCATTGCATATTTCCCGACTCTCTCACGCTTGAGCACTGCCCGCTTTAAATACTTGTAACTGAAGAATGCAACATGTCTCCAACGTTATTATAACAACAAGTGTTAACGTAAATTCATCTTAATACAATTAATTGATTTAATTTACAGCTAAAATTTAATATTACAATTATTTTCGTATTTATATTGACCAATAAATATAGGATTTATGGAAGTGACATAAAAAAGAATTTAAGTCAATCAGTTTCTTAGAAGTCAAGGGTCAAAATTGAAATTTTAGGCCAAACATGCATAAATCATTTTGTTATCCTTCTGAAACTTTTGCCTAAACTTCAGATATTTTTGAAGATAATTAATCATTATTCGCAATGAACATCACTGAATAAATTCTAACCAACTATGTGAAAACGGACTTAACTTATCTCATTTAATTTCGAGCTAATGACCCAATAAAATCTGTATTCGTTTGAAGAGTTGAGAATAATCAATAATTTACATAACACAATGTTGTATAATTTTTTAATGCATTATTCTAGTCTGTTTCAGATTAATTAGCCTTAAATATCATTACAATTTGAATTAAAATTATTTCTTTCATAGCCAGTTTTCCTTGTAGCTATGAAAATTGTGTAAAAAATGAATTCAAATTTTCAAAAAAAAAAGCTGGATAGATCTTCATTAAGCTTGTGCAAACGAATACTTTCCATCTCAGTTATAATTAACCTCTAAAATGTCACTTGTAATTATTTTGAAACTTTGAGCTTAATAACTTCGATGGTATTTTCCCACATTATTAATATTTCTGCACACCATCAATTGTAAATTTCATCCTACACATGTGATAATTCTTACTCACATGACATCGAAATATCCTTCTCAACCTCACAACTCATTCCTACTTGCATTCTACTTGATGACTTGTTGCGTTTCAACTGCCGCACGTTTTATTTACACATTTATTGGGACTTATTGCGATTAAAGCAAGTCCGCAGATTGATGACAATCGTTCGCAACGCGCAGCAAATCAGCTCGATTTGATATAACCACAAGATTGATTGTTTTTCCGCTGCCTGCGCCGCCACCGCTCGAAGCTGATTAAGGCGTTATCGATAATGCGACATTGTTTTCCTCTTCGATTAAAATTTAGCGTTGTAATATTGTGGCCTAGATTCTGGCAACCGTATTAAACATTCCCTATATTCATAGTGTGCTGAATGAAAATAGCGTCCAATTAATTGGATTCACAGAAACCAACTGATATTTCCGAGGCATTCCTTCTGCTTATGAATATCTAGTTTACGAATAAACCGTAATTAACTACCTATGAATATCAACAATCCAATTTCTGCTGCAATTGAATATCCAACAAGCAAATTGTATTTACTCAAGGAGCGTGTAACTAGTAATAATCTCTTTGGTACCGTTACACTTTTTTACTTTGCTCGTATTGCGTTGTGTGAATTGCAAGTAATTATTTATTGCATATTTATCACTGAATAACGTTGTACTCACACGGCAGAGGTAAGAATGCCTGATGCATAATGCATTTGTTATTGGAGTGCTCCATCATTTGCTTATTGCTTCCTTTATTTGATGCACTATGCAATATTGCCGATGATGTGAATATTTTCTTATCTGCAGACTGTATTATCCTTGCCTGCATTACCTGCTGATGTGAGTTAATTGGGTTAAAGCATTAACTATTTATGATGGATTGGGGATAATTTCATGTTGGAATTGTTGCACGTTGCAAGGACGGACATAATGAAGTAGAGTAAATACGAGTTGAAAATTGTAATAACTAATTATAGCGTTGACGATAATAATTTTATTGGCTTTGAATTGCAGTGACTTTTATTTGATTAACTTGTTAATTAAAGCTATAACTTGAGTTCAATCAAGGTCGGTGGGATTTTTATTGAGAAGGGGATTTGTTTTCAATTGTATTTATTGCTGCCACCAGTGTTTGATAGTGGTTGGTATGAAATCTTGTTGTAGGTAAGAATTTTTTTATAGCCATACCTTTGAAATATTCCGGAATAAATTACAGGCTTCGGAATATAACATGATTTGCTGCTTTATTAGAATTTTTAGCTAGTAAATATAATTGTAGTTAAACATTTAATGCACTAATTCAAAGCTCTAATTCATTCCTAAATAAATTTGAACAAACCGCAAGGATATCCCTAATGGGGCAAAAGTTATTTTCAATTTAAAGCAATTATTGGTTTTGGTAAAGATTCCCCTTGTAGCTCCCCATTGCTGCCTACTACACCCCAACCATAATTTCCGAGCTAATACTGCTAGCTGAATATATTAGCTATGAACTGACATTTGAATCATGTTTCTGGAACTTGTAGTTTATTAGATATTAAGAGGTAAAAGTTGGCAGTTTATGAAGAATCAGGATGCTCAATTGATATTTATAAAATTTTTATAGTTTTGTTCAAAATTGACATTTTATGCATTAATCAAAAGCTCTAATTTATGCCTAAATGAATTTGAAAAAACCGAAATAATATCCCTAACGGAGCAAAAGTTAATTTCAATTTAAAGCAATTATTGGTTTTGGTAAAGATTCCCCTTGTAGCTCCCCATTGCCACCTAATACACCCCAATCGTAATTTCAAAGCTAATACTGCTAGCTGACTATATTAGCTATCAACTGACATTTGAATCATGTTCCTGGGACTTGTAGTTTCGTAAATATTAAGATGAAAATCTTAAAACTGAAAACTAAAATGCAGTAGGCAAATACGAGCCCTTTCTCTAGATTTGATGGATTTTCTTATTGAATCCGTTCAAATTTGGATTATCATCAAAGAAACCATAGACTAGACCTAATAAGAAACACCTAGTCTTCTTCCTCATCAACAAGCTTCCTGTACCCACCTCTTGTTCCACCATATCAGTCCATTCCTTCAAAACGCAGCGTGTAAAAAGTCTACACGTTGAACAACAGGTTACCGTTCACGTGTGGGACGAGCGTGTAAAAGCATTCATTGCGTGTACAATCCTCCACTGTACATCCCAAACAAGCAAAGCATTTTAGAGCGTTTAGAACCTTTTAAAACGCCTCCCAAAGCTCATGTTTGACAAGGTGCAAGTAGGCCGCGCAAAAGCAGCCTTTATGCGTTGCGTACAATTAAACAGGTTTCTTTAAATTAAAACATGCTCTTGTTTCTTACAGATACTATTCTAGAGGTGAGTGAAGAAGGAAACCATTCATGTTTTTATCTAAAGGTTTAATTTGACACCAAGAGGAACAAAAGCAGAGGAAGAGAAACCAGTTGAATTGAAAACAAGTTGGAACAAGTTTCCACATGAAAATAACCTCCAAACACCTTCAAAATTAAGACGACAAGAATTAACAAGACCAACTATACAATAAACACTGGTAATGGTAAATAAAATACATATTGAGCACAGTAATATTTCCACTTGATGTAGCCACAATGAAATCGAAAACATTTCCTCTTCTATAATTTTATAGCTTATCAGTGGTGATAAGCTTACTTTCTAGCTTCTCGACGGTGTTTTTTTTTCCAACAAATTCCACTCACACCATTACCACACAACCCACTTGTTTCACGTTTTCCAACATAAATACATTTCTTACATCCTTCACTTATCGTAAATCCGTAAATTAAACATTTCCCAAGTCAAAATGAGCAATTTAGTATCACTTGATTCTCGATTCAACACGCTTTCGAAATGTTCATTCGGCTGTCCTTCTTGTGCCCGCAGCGAACGCGTGTTGTGAGCTTTTCGCCGTAAAGCTGAAAACATGCAAAGTAAATGTCAAGAAATTAATGAATTAATCAGTGTATACTATTTCATCAAAGTGCTACAGTCGCCGTATGCTTACAACAGAGTGTAGCATTCAGCATTAGAGCATGGAGGTAGGTTAATCGAAACGTTCTCACTTTTCACCTTTTAATCAGCCGAGCGCGAATGATCTTATTTCCACTGCACTTGCTGCCTGTGCATTTACATGTAGCTTTAATTACAGATTTAATTGTGATTAGGTGTGTTTGATGTGCATTGCGTTTGATTGGAAATCGTTAGGAAAGAGAACATGCTAATGGTGTGACTTAAATGGATTTCATGTTGTTAAATTAAAACGCATTAATAAACCAAAGATTGCTTCATGTGTATTATTTGGTTTCAGCCAAGGAGAGAAAAAGTTTAAATAATGATATTCATTGATGTATCAATCTTCCATGATGGCAGCAATCCATGGGTATCATGCAACGTTGCAAAGTGAGGTTAACTTCTGCAAAAAGTCTAGTTTCCTCGGAAACTACATAAGCTATTTGAGTTCTACAAAAAGAATCAGAAAGTTGCTTTAATACTATATCTGCTTGTAGTTAACCATATGTAAAAATAAGCTATAAAGTATCTTAAATCTGCTTGTACATTTTTGTTGTTGCTACGATCAAATTCATAATTATTATGCAAAAGTTTACCTTTATCAACATTAAAAATACTTCCAATAAAGATTTTACAACCAAATCAGCATTATAAATAGTACAA